>PVKP010038154.1:0-21101 GCA_004027715.1 Plecturocebus donacophilus
CCCAGGTAGGCAGAGGCTGGGAGTGGGGCCTCAGGTAGGCAGAGGCTTGGAGTGGGGCCCCAGATAGCCAGAGGCTGGGAGCAGGGGCCTCAGGTAGGCAGAGGCTGGGAGTGGGGCCCCCAGGTAGGCAGAGGTTGGGAGCGGGGGCCCCCCAGTAGACAGAGGCTGGGAGCGGGGACCTTAGATAGGCAGAAGCTGGGATTTATCCAGCTCCCTACACCACGGACTTGCGTGATCTCACCTCCACCACAGCCTGGCTCTCTTTGTTTGGTGCATGTCTGTGCAGGGGTTGTGGCTTCCCAGGGGACAGTGTGGCTCCCAGTGGACCTTGAACTACCTGCCTCTGGACCTCCTTTAGCACCTGGCTCCCTGATCCTGCTGGGTGCATTTGCTGATCAAAAGAACAGACTATCTCCACCTCCCGGATGCAAAATCTTTCCTCACCCGGACGGAGATGGGACAGCCTCTGGTGCTGAAGCCCTGATCTGCCGCTTCCCCAGCTGTGCCACCTTGGACAAGATATTGAGCTCTCTGAGCCTAAATGCTCAGATGGGGTGAACATGTGTGGCTTCCCTCAGGGCTGGGTGATAGGATGGTGTGAGACGTGCCGGGTAAAACACACAGTGGGCACTTGCTGGCCTCTGCCTTTCCCTCTGCCCAGGGAAGCGTCTGAGTGCCAGCGGCCACGTTCAGTGTTGTTCAGAGCCCAGAGCTTCTCCCTCGGCCTCCCCTTGCCATCCCCTCCCGCATCCTGTCTCACTTCACAGGAGGACTCGTGCTGTGAGCCTGTGTGTACCCAGCTCCATCTAGAACGTGGCCCAACAAGTCCACCACAGGCCGACGGGGGCCGCGTCCTGGCCCCTGCAGTGAGTCTGAGTAAGGCTGCCCCTGCTTGGCATTTGAGGCCAGATCATTCTCAGTGGGGTGGGGGTGGAGGGGTGGCCTGTCCATTGGAGGATACTGAACGGTATCCCTGGCCTCCACCCACGAGGTGAGAGTACCACCCCATGCCCCAGGCTTGGAAAAGGTTTCCAGACATTGCCAAATGTCCCCTGGGGGTGAGATTGCCGCTGTACAGGAACCACGAAGAACTCAGACACAGAGAACCTCCTGGAGCTAATGATCCGCAGGGGGCCTCTCCTGTGTGGACACGGACACCTCTCTGCATACACCCGGAGGATCCAGGAGGGCCAGGCTCAGGGAGGGCATCACTTCCCTCACGTTAAACTTGAGGGTGGCCTCAGTGCTGATCCACAGGGCCAGGGCACCCCGCAGGTGCATTTGGGAGGGAAAGGCCAGCTTTGGTTGGGGAGGGGGGCACACCTCCTCTTAGAAATACACAAAATACACACGGGCAAGGACACGGCTTTGTAACAAACCCACTTTTATTGACAGTGTACACGGAGATCCATGGCGGCGGGGGTGTGCCTGGGTAAGAGTACGCCACACATCTGTGCAGCCAGGGTGCCCGGCCTGCTCAGACAGCTCAGGCAGGGGGTGGAGCTGGGAACAGAGGCAGGGTTGGAGCTGCTGCTTTGAGCACAGACGCAGGCAGGGCCAAGGCTAGGGTTCAGGTGCAGGTACGCAGAGCTGGGGCCAGGGCTGGGTTGCAGGTGCAGGTACGCAGGCAGGGGTCAGGGCATGTGTACATCTGTGTTCATCTGTGTGTACTTGTATATACATGGGCATGGTGTACACAGTATCTACAGGGACCCTCACAGACTGAGCTAGGGAGAAGGTCGAGGACAAGATGTCCCAAAGCCCTGAAGGCCCCAGGGGCCAAGCATCAAGAGAGGGGGCACATCGTGGTATGTACTGAATGCCCAGCACTAGCTTGCTTCTGCCACCCACAGACTTGCTGTGTGACGTGGGGGAAGTTACTTACCCTCTCTGGACCTCAGAAAGACCCATTAGACACTCACTAAGGTTCCTTAGGGCCCTAAAACTTCAATGCGTTTAGAGAGATTAAAATACAAAATATGCTTGTTAAGAGCTGATGAGAAGGGCCTTTGGTTTATGGGTTTGAAACCCACCGTGCTGAGTACATGGTGGTACCCAGTACAGCCCAACCCCGGGCACAAGGAAAAGACCCGCCCTGAGCTTCTCTGTCGGAGCCCTCCCTGGCTCAGTCCTGAGTCCCAGCTGCTCCTCCCTGCCCCCCCACCACTGTGTGTGCAGAGGGGTGGCGGGGCAGCAGGGGTGGGCAGGGGCCAGGGCTGGGGACCCTCCTGGTTTCCTAGGACACAGTGAACCCAGCACCCAGTAGGTGCTTAATAAATGCTTGAGTAACAAGAACAGTAGAGGACAGCTCGGTTCTAGGTGGAGCTGCACCCTGAACTTGCTGGGGGACAGGGGTGGGACCTGGGGCTCATCATGTCCCCACCGGGCTGTGTCCTCTGTGAAATGGGGGCATAAAAAAGCAGCCGTGGCCTGTCTGCCCCACGCTTGTGCAATCGTCTGTAAACTGTGGCGCTCAACGGCAGAGGTCAACATCTAGCTGCAGACAGGCCATGGGAACCCTGTTTGGGGGCGGAGAAGAAGGCGTCTCCGGTGGAGGCCGTGGATCTGAACTGGGTGAGGGCCCGGCCAAGGAGGGGGTCACTAGGCTTTTACAGTACAATGATTTCCATTTCTACTGCTATACATGACATGAAAACAGCTGCAACCACAATAAAACACAAATGTCGGGAGGAGGGACCTGCGAGAGGAAGGACGGGGAGGGGAGGTTGAGGAACACGGTCAGGAGGTGGGCGTGGTCTGGAGTGGCCACGCCCCTCCAAACACAGCCGTCACTGGCTCAATGTCAGGGGTAGCTGGGGGACAACTTGTGTGTGAGCTGGGTGTAGAAGAGGGGTGCAGAGGCAGGTGAACCGGAGGGCAGGAGCTGTGGGACTGAGAGAGGCGTTCTCTCAGCTGCCACTCAAACCAAGCTGGGTCTTATGCCAGGAGAGAAGAGACCTCTCCCATCTGGGTCCCAGTGTCCTTTCAATCCTGGTTCTTGTCCCAGGAGGTTCCATTTGACGCAGCAATCCTGACCCCTCTGGCATCAGCGTTTCTTCCAACCTCAGGAAAAGAAAGCATAACTTGGGTCTCCGCGTAACTCTTGAGGCTGCAGAGATGTGTCTTCCCATAGAGGAGTTGAACCACCAAAGAGCTGTGGACGAGGGGACTCGGGAACGCTGTGAGAAGGCAGACGGATATGCGGAGGCCAGTGCCTGGGGGCCTCCAGTCTGGTGCCTAAGCTCTGTGAACAAGCCTGCTACGGGGGCCTCGGTGGGGGGATGCGCACAGCGGGCATCCGGGGCCACCTCCCTGAAGGCACCAAGCCCCACGCCAGCATCCCTTGCTCACTGGATGGTGCACTTGTCCCTCTCACGGGCCTGGCCTTCCCGAAGGACCTTGGCCTTGATGTACTTGAGGTCACTGTTGACGCTGGGGCGGCGGGCGAAGGGCGAGACCATGCCGTAGGCGTCTACCTCCTTGATGCGGCGCATGCAGAAGGGCCTGGGGTGGAAGGCGTCACCGTACTGCACGGAGATCTTGCGGTGCAGGGCGGGGCTCATCTCGTGCGGCAGCTTGGCCATGCTGAAGAGCACGTAGAACATCTCGTCCACGTTGGTGTTCTTCTTGGCCGATACCTCGAAGTAGGCGCAGTTCTCGTCGCCCGACACCAGCAGCTCAGCCTCGGTGGTGGGCACTTGGCGGCAGAGCTCGCCGTGGTCGTTCTTGTTGCCACAGATGACCATGGGCAGCTCCGCCGCCTCCTTGGTCTTGTTCTTCAGGCAGGACTTGACCTCCAGGATCTGCTTCTGGAGGCGCTTGACCTCGTCGAAGGACTCCCGGTTATCCAGGCTGAACACCAGGATGAAGACGTCCCCTGCAGGGAGAGAGCCCGGGCAGTGAGTGCACCAGCCAGCTGTGCCCCCTGCCCTCCTCTGGCCACAGAACATCAGTCCCAACAGCTGGCAGTCACAGGCGCCCTGAGGCAGTGGCCTAGCGTCACTGACTTAACCTTCACAGTGACTCTGTGGGGTAGCTGCGATTATTCTCCTCGTTTTCCAGGGCAGGAAACTGAGGCCGAGGGGGCTGCAGCCCCTGTTCAAGGTCACATAGCTAACACGTGGTACCGCATGGTTCAAATATGGTTAATGCCCTTCACACTTCCTTGCAGGGCTGGAGAGGGGTGAGAGTGACTTGAGTGAACTGTGTTCAGATAATAATAAAAGTCATTTCCAGGAGAGCAGGGGTCCTGCCTGTCTTGCTAAATGCCTGGTTTGCATCTGGCCTCATCCACTTAGCGGCAGATCCTGAAATCTCTAGCATCTCAGTTTCTCTGTCTGTTTCATGCAGATGAAATATTACCTTGCAGGATTATTTTGAGAGTTATACAAGATAATGAATGGACGGTGGCACATGCTCAGTGACCTCAGGTGTCAGTGATGATGAGAACGAGGGCCTGCTGGGAGCCAACCATCAGGTGTATGCTCCAGGCCCACTGTTCTCTTGATTCCTCACTATGCCTCTGTCAAAGAGATTTTGTTACCTTTGTGTTACAGGTGAGCAAACCGAGGCTCAGAAAGGCTATGCTACCTGCCCGAAATCACACAACTTCTGCGTGGCTAGGCTGAAACTTCTACCCGATTCTGTCCTCACCTAGCTGGTGCCTGGTACACAGTAGGTGCTCTCAGCTTCTCAAATCATAGGATGAAAAAGTGAGTGCTGGCCTCCAATGCCCACACTGCTTCCGCGATAACTCACCGCATCACTCAAGGCAGGCTTTAGAATCTGAAACAGCGGCTGCTGTGGAGATGGTAAGGCGGTGGGGAGGTTGTCTGGATGGGTGCCTCCATTCCGATTTCCAGCTCTTAATAGGCACCTTTCTCACTTTTACTTAAACTCTTTTTTTTTTTGAGACAGAGTCTTGCTCTGTCGCACAGGCTGGAGTGCAATGGTGCGATCTCAGCTCACTGCAACCTCCACCTCCTGGGTTTAAGTGATTCTCCTGCCTCAGCCTCCTGAGTGGCTGGGATTACAGGTGCCAGCCACGATACCTGGCTAATTTTTGTTTTGTTTTGTTTTCTTGAGACAGAGTTTCACTCTTGTTACCCAAGCTGGAGTGCAATGGTGCGATCTTGGCTCACCACAACCTCCGCCTCCTGGATTCAAGCGATTCTCCTGCCTTAGCCTCCCAAGTAGCTGGGAGTACAGGTGCCCAGTACCATGCCTGGCTAATTTTTTGCCTTTTTAGTAGACACAGGGTTTCACCATGTTGGCCAGGATGGTCTCGAACTCCTGACTTCAGGTGATTCACCTGCCTCGGCCTCCCAAAGCACTGGGATTACAGGTGTGAGCCACCGCAACCAGCCAATTTTTGTTTTTTTAGTAGAGATGGAGTTTCACCGTGTTAGCCAGACTGGTCTCAAACTCCTGACCTCAAGAGATCTGCCCACCTCAGCCTCCCAAAGTGCTGGGATTACAAGCGTGAGCCACTGTGTCCAGCCACTTTTGCTTAAACTCTTGATAGCCTTGTGGTGTGGATACAAGATCCCCGTCTCACAGATGAGGAAACTGAGGCCCAGAGGAATTAGCAACTGGCTCAAATTCTCAAGAGGAGAAGCAAGCAGTTCCAGCTTCTGGCAGAACAGCTGCCTACTTCCTCTGCACCCCGAGAGCACACCATTTGCCCCCACTTACTGGCACATGGCACATTCAGAATGGTGTCCAGGCCAAGGGTGTACTCCAAACAGTGAGCTCTGGCACAGAGGAGGGCTCCATCACCCATTCATCCTGGTCTCCCCGGGACCTGGCACACGGTAGGTGTTCACCACGGCAGGCTGAATGGATGGGAGTGATGGAGTGAAAGGCACTTGCAAGGCAGCGTCAGCTTGGCAACTTTTCCTGCTTGCGCTGCCAAACCCCATCCCGTTAGGCTAATCCCAGGGCCCCTGAGGACTCGCGGCCTTGACATATTCAAATGCGAGTCTGTGATGCCAAGCATCAGAGATCGGCCCGGCTGGCAGCTGGAAGAAGAGCTCATGGTGGAATTAATGGCTTTCAGAATTTCCTGCGCGGCAGGAAAATGAGGTTGGAAAAATGAGGTTCCACCAGGTTGGAAAATGAGGCACGGGTTGGTGAGTGAAAAAAACAAGCATCAGACAGATGTGCTCAGAATGAGATGCGCTGGGAAAAAGAGCCAGGCACAAATATTCTCCATTGTGGGGATACAAATACGAATGGCAGTGTATTCACAGAGGCCTGGAAGGCTCCATGCCAGACGGCCAAGGGTGGCCACCTTGAGGGCAGGGGCAGGAGCCTGGGATGGGGGGCATGGGTCAAAGGGGCATTAGCTTTATCTGTAGCATTTGCAGGAGGGTGTGTTTGCATATTACTTGTGTCACTGAAAATTCATGCTGAAAACGGGCACGGGCTTCCTCTCTTCATCTCCCCCCACCCCCTTCCTCTGTCATTAGTCTTATTTATGGCAGTAGGTACCCAGTCCCCTCCCCAAGGCTAGGAGGGCTGACACCCAGGCAATCAGTATGCATCATGTGCTGGAAGCTCCCACCACAGGACTTGCGTGGACTGTGCTCAGATCATAATAAAAGTCATTTCCAGGAGAGCAGGGGTCCTGCCCGTCTTGCTCAAGGCCTGCTTTGCATCTGGCCTCGTCCGCTTAGCTGCCAGCTGTCTCGGGCAGTCCTCACAGCCTCCCCTTGGGGTATGAGGTTAAGCCTCTGTGCAGCTGGAGAGGCTGAGACTCAGATGGGATGCATGTACCTCTGGTCACACATTTAAGCCAAGAGGCCCAGAAGGGATTCGAACACAGGTTGACCCAGGGCTCTCCTATCTATATGCCCCTTCTCCAAAACTCGGGGTGGAGTAGGGAGCTTGACTGCTGTCTGGGTCAGACGCTCCAAAAAGCCAGCCTGGAAGAGGAAGCACTCAAGGAGGGCCCTCCACTCCCCACAGCCTCAGTCTTAGCCTTGAGGCTTGGGGCAGGGCTGGGCATGGCATGGGTTTCTCTTATCTCCATTTGGGGGTTATCTTAATGATGCCTAGAGAGTTGCCTGCTCACTCCTTCCCTTATCCCTGGCCAGCAATGGGAGGGGCATGGCTTGGGAAATGATTGTGTAGCCCGGAGCAGGCCCACGACAAATGCTGACTCAACAGAAGACCCCTGGGATTTATTGCGCACTTACTATCTGCTCACCAAGCACTTGACATATATTCACTCATTCAATTCTCACCGTGCCCTTAGGATGAGTGTTGATGCAATGCTGATTTAATAGGTGAGAATGCTGAGGCACAAAGGGAGAAAATCCCTTGCCCTGAGTTACGAAACCAGAAAGCTGGGAAATCAGGACTCAGCCCCAGGCTCTGGGTCCCGGGTTTGTCTTCTTAACCTCCCTGTCCCTCTGCACTCCTCCCAGCAGAGCTGAGAGACTGAGACGTGGCTTTGTCTGAAAGTACTAAAGCAGACTGCCTTTATGAGCTGTGGGACCAGTGGACCGAGTTCCTTAACCTCTCTAGGCTTCGGTTTCTCCGCTTGTAAAAATGGAATGAATAAACGATTTACTTCTGAGGGTTAAATAACCACATGCCAAGCTCTAAGAACAGGACCAGGCCCACTGCTCCTGATAAGTGTCAGCTGCTGCCATCACCATCACTGTGACTATGATCAAGCCTCCCTCCCTTTGGTGACCACTCCCTGGGTCCTCCCCTTACCTCTCTAGGAGGTGGCAAAGGCCTGGGGTGTGGGAGACCTGAGCCCCATGGACTGACCATGGGCCTCGGAGCTCTTCTGGGTCACCTCCAGAGGAGGGAAGCAGACGGCTGGGCATCATTCTGTTCCCTAGAAAGGAATATCCCAGGGCACGCTGCTATCAGCTCCTGATCTAGAAGGTGGTACCGACAGCCATGAGTAGTCAATCTGGAGTCTAACAGAATGGATTCGAGCCCCTGACTCCATCACTAGTTCCAGCAAGTGGCAAAACCTCTCTGAGCCTCATTGTGCAAGGATGATGCATCTCAGACGATGGCTGTGCAAGTACCATGCAAACTGCCAAGGTGCACAGCATGCTCCACACCCATGTCCCGGCCCCACCACCCCAGCCCCGGCACCGGCGGGCCTCACCTGTGAGGATGGAGAGCCTGCGCATGGCAGGGAAGGGGTGGTTGCCGGAGGTATCCAGGATGTCGAGCTGGTACATGTCGCCACGGATGTTGTAGACCTTGCGGTGGAAGTCCTCGATGGTGGGTGTGTACTGGTCCTCGAAGCGGCCATTGAGGAAGCGAGACACGATGGAGCTCTTGCCCACCCGAGAGGCACCCAGCACCACCATACGGTATGAGTTCTTGGCGGGCACACTGAGCGTGCAGTTCCCGCTGGACAAAGTCTTCATCATGGCTCGGGGCTGTGACAAAGAGCGAGGGAAGTAGTCATCAGGGGGCCCCCTGACCTGGCCCTGCCATCCCTTGTTAGAGGACTTGGCCCCCTCTCTTGGGGCCTCTGTCTAGGTCTCGGTTTTCTGTTTGTAGAATGGAAATGTCAGACGAGGTCCTAAGGGGCCCTGGAGTTCTACTGTCTAATTCATTCCTGCCCTCGCCTTCACTCCTTCCTTCATCCACTGACTCACTCCCCATCCATTTATTCACCCTTTAGTTTGTGCGAGCAGCAGACTGCTGGGATTTGAATCTTCGCCTCGCCTCTCGCTACTGATCTTGGGAAAGCGGCTTAACCTCTCTAGGAGTCACTTTTCTCATCCACAAAATGAACCCAACTCATAGAGCTGTTGCAAAGGGCTCGGCACATGGTGGAATCTCAAAAACGGTATCTCTCGCGAGAATCCGTTCTTTCCCTGGTTCATCCACCTGGCTTTCCGGAGCCTGTGATTATTCCAGGATAAGACATGGGGAAGGCACTAGCATGCATTTCTTAAACCTGGGGCTGGCGGGGGAAGGGGGTTCTGTGGCCGTTCAGCCCTCCTGGGAAGAAGGGAAGGCCGCGTCCACACCGCAAGCTCCAAGCCCGATGCCCAGGAGGACCCTCCTTTAGACCTGTGCTCCCCATCTGCCGGTCTCCCTCCGGCTCCATGGCCTGCCTGGAGATTTTTGCCTCCCAGACCCTAGGTGTTTACCTGCCTCTGGGAGACCCCAAGGCCCAGAGTAGAGGATGTGTGATGGGGCATAACCCATGGCTGGCTCAAGCATCCCTCACAACTCCAAGAGTTAGTGGTTCTGGAGTAAACCCACAGCTGTCTATGGGAGCCTCTTGACCTCATGAAAGAGGCTGACATGGATCCAAGCTCTTGTATAAACAAACGCACGGGTGCCACCAAGCCCACCCTAAGGGCTCTTTGCAGCCCAGCCCTCCATCCCTTCCTACCTCAGTGCCCACCAGAGTCCCCCCAGATCCTCTGAGCCCAGTCACCATAGTTCGTTTGAGCTCTGCTGAGATCGGCCTCCACTCCTTTGCTCATGCGACCCCCTGCAGAATGCCCTCCTCCCCTTATGTTTCAGGGTCTGGCTCAAGTGCCACCTGTTCTCTAAAGGCCTTTCTCATCCCGCCACCCCAGGAGGAGTCCTTCCCCTCTCCAGAGGAGAGCTTTCCAGCCCCTGAACTGCAAATGGGCACAGGCCTGCTGAAGTATCAATTCCCTTGGTCCTCTGTAGGCTGCCACAGGTTGTGCATGTTGGGCACTGCACAAGGCATCCAGCTGGGTGGGCACATAGGGGCTGCATCCCAGAGGTGGGGGCATCTGTGTCAAGGAAGAGGCACTGTTTTTATATCCACACAGAGCGCTGTATGTGCCAGCCTTGGTCCCCACCCCAGGATGCTCCAAGTCGGTTTCCTTGAGTGCCTCGTCCATTGGCCCAAGGCGCTTTCTGACACCATCCCTTTCTGGTTATCATGAGGCTAAGGTCTGAGGTGGCCAGTCGAGGTGGAGAGGCCACCTGCATGCGAGTCCCCAGCACACATCTCGGTCTGCTCACCTTGCCCAACTGCCAGTCTCTGTGCAGGAAACCGGCTCCCAAAAACACCTTTGTGAAAAGCCCTGATTGGTAGTATTTGCCAATTTCCATGGGGTAAATGCTCCCACCACGGTCAATTTTAAGCTACCAATGTGACTTCAACGAATGAATTACAAAGAGACGCACACAATAAGCCAGCTCAGCAAATGGCAGACCCCAGGCTGGAGCCATAAGGACAACAACTGCTGCCACTTGAGCCCATGCAGTGTGCCAAGCCCCGCACTAAGTATAGAAATAATCATAGCTGGCATTTATTTTGCAGCTAAAATATGCCAGAGTGTTCTAAGTGATGCACACATGTTAACCTATTTCTCCCTTTAGTAACCCCAGAAAGCAGGTGGTGTTTTTCTCCAGTTTACAGATGAGGAAACTGAGGAACAGAGAGGTTACATTACTTGGTTACAGTTACACAGCCAGCAACCAGCAGAGGAGGCGTTTGATCCCAGGTGGTCTGCGCCACGCTCAGGAGGCTACGTGACGAGCCTACTTCATTAATAGGGGAGCCTGGGCAATAGTTCAAGCCTAAGACCCCCACGTCCTCCAACCAGCTCCCGCCTAAAGCTGTCTTTGAATTTATCCCACAAAACTGCCATGCCATGTACACAGCAAGGGCTCAATAAATGGTCTGTACATTAATCAAATGGCAAATGGCTCTGTCTTTGGGCTTGCCTGAAGCCCCTTTCTGGGACCTTCTCTCCTCAGCCTCAACCACCTGACTGGCCCAGGGGCCATGCTAAGGAGGGCTACCCTGCCAGGACAGCCCTGATGAGGTGCCCAGGGCACACGTGTGGGAGGCAGGAAATGAGAGAGAGAAGGGTGGAGAGGGGGCTGCCAGACCACAGCAGGGAGCCCTTCTCAGTCTCTGCCAGGGCTGTCTCAGCCAGCCTGGGCCTTCAGCAGAGATGGGGGGAAAGAACGCCCCCCTCCCCAAGTCTCTCTGCAGAGAGTTTGACTTTGCTGGTGGTCACTTCTGTCTAGACAGAGGACAGGAAAGGGGTCAGAAGCTCCCGGGGACAGTATTTGTCTCCAACACTGCCCTGCCCAGCCTCCAGTCCAGAGCTTGGTAAAGACGAGCTAATACAATGACTGAATGGGCCTCAGGGAGTCAGAGAGAGGAGGCAAGAAGGCAGGGAGTCAGAGAGAGGAGGCAGGGAGTCAGAAATAAGAGATAGGGAATCGGGAAGGGCAAAAAAGGAGAAAAAAAATCCTCTGTGGCGTTTATCACTGAGAGAAGACTGATTCTTCACATGGCTTGAGCCACGTGGGGCTGTGTAAGACATTTGGACACCTGGACGCCAGGTGACAATGCCTCTGTGGACTCCGCCTCCCACCCCCACGTCTTTCTTCCTTCTCCTCTCCCAGAGGTGGCACCATGGGCAGCCTCGTGGACACAGCTCTCCTCTGCAGCCTCTTCGCCCTTCTCCACCCTCAGCCAGGCTGACCTCACACAGCAAGCAGCAGATAGGGCTGCGTTTGCAGGGCCCTTTGGGAATTTAGAGTCCAATATCAATGACTGAATGGATTTCAGGAAATGAGACAGAGGAGGCAGAGAATCAGAGAGAGGAAGTAGGGAATCAGAGGGGGAGGCCCAGAGAGGCAGGAGATTCAGCAGAGACCCCCTAGCAGCACAGGTATCCGAATGCACGTACTGTGACTACTGAGCCCACCACAGGGCCATTCTGAGGACAGGTGGGGAGCAGGAAGTTTCCAGAGCAGAGATGAGGAGGTGCCATCCTGGGGGCACAGTAACCACAGCCAGGAAGGCATCCATCAGCCCACTTGACTGATGGGGACACTGACGCTCAGAGAGGTTAAGTCACTTGCCCCAGTTCACACAGCAGATGACTGGCTGGGCTGGGACCAGAACCAGGCTTTGGCTCCAAAGCCTGACTCTTAACTCTATGAAAACCCACCCCCGGACCGAAACTTGTCTTTTTCAGAACACTGTCTGACTCAGTGAAGCCTCAGCTGGTGTCAGGCAGGGAGACGACCCCTGAGGCATGTTATATTCTCACTCCCTCTCTGTCTGCAAGCAGTGGGGCGGGGAGGGGGCGGGCACCTCCCAGGATTCTCCCCCAACCCTGCCAGCCAGCTCCCAGCAGGTGCACCTGCGGATCTGCCTTTTCTTCTCCCTGGAGCCTCTCCCCCGGGCCTGTCTGGAAGATGGAGGGGCCACACGGGCACAGGCAGCAGGACAAGGGTCTGGACATGTCTTCCCGGTGTGTGCCCCAGAGCCTGTGTCACTGGATGGCCTCTCCTCCACCCTCCCATGCCTCCTCCATCAGCACACACTCAGCCTCTTTGGACATGCACATTGCAGTCACTGGCCTCCAGCTGCCACTTTGAGAGTCTGGGGTCTTGGCAAAGCCAACCCCATCAAAGCCAACCCCATCTGGCAGCTCAGATGGTAGAAGGTAGGCAGGCATCTGGCTTCCGGCAGGCCAGCTCAGCCTCTCACCAGCCCAGCAGACCTGGGCAAATGACTTGGTTTCCTGCGCTCAGGTTACTCCTTGTTAATGGTAAGAAACAAACCCCGTGTAGCCCTGGGCTTCCAATAAGTTTGGAGGCTGCCCCAGCTCCTGGCCCGCCGCAAACCTGAACACACGCTGGGTTCTTCTCTTTGTGGCACTTTCTCTTGGCGGTCATGGGGCTGCCTAGCGCAGCAGGTAGGGCTGAACTGGAATGCAGGCGCAGGTCTTGCAGGGATCACATCTTGTCTCTGACACCAGCGGAGGCCTGAATCACCGGCTCCTGACCTGGCTGCCCCCTCCCAGCCTGCCTTCCCACCTTCCATGAGGTCTTGGACAACATCCCACGTCATCCTCCCAGTGCTGGGGACATGGGGAGGGGAGGGCACAGAGAGGCCTCCAGAGCTGCCTTCCAGGCCCTCCAAGACAGCTAAGTTACAGGAAACCCCTCCTGGGAAGGGAATCATCCAGGAAATTCACTCTGCACCAACCCAGAAAAAGCTCAAGAACTCTAGATAAGGGACGAGCTTCTTAATTTTCCTTCCCCACCTCCAGGTATGTAGGCTGCAGCCAGCTCCAGAAGGGGAACAGGAGTGTTTGGGAAAGTTGACTCTTCCTCCCTGAGCCTCAGTTTCCTCGTATTTAAATGGGCTATTACTCTAGCTCTCTTAAATGGAAAGCCTCTGGCACCAAAACTAGCACACAGTAGAAACTCAGTACATCTTTCTTTCCTGGGATAAGGGTCTAGCACGCAGTCTGACACATAGAGTAGGTGCTCAACGAATTTAATTTTCTCTAGGTATGTAAAGTTGCCAGACGATCGGGGCACATAGGAGGTGTTCAGTCAATTTCACTTTCTCTGGGTCATGCAAGGAAGCACACTGAGCTTTTTCCTCCCCCAAGCCTCTGTCCTTTCTTCCCGGCCGCTCCACTTCCCCCAGGTCCCCAGCTCTGCTGGGGTGTCTCCTACCTGGGAATAGCGGGCCGGGCCTCTGGCTCGGCTAGAAGAGCTGCTGGGAAGCGCCGGGAGCTGCGGGGAGCCGCCTGCTGCTCCAGCCGCGGCCGAGCCTCCCAGAGTCTGTGGCTCCTCCTGGGTCACTGCGCCCGGATCCTCCCCTGCGCGGCTCGGGGCGCCGGGCTGGGCGCGGCCGGGCAAGGAGGCGCGAGGGGCCGGTGCCACATGGGTGGGCTCCGAGGGCTCGGCGGGGCCCGGGCAGGGGGCGGGCTCCGGCTCGCCGCCGCCGGCCCTGCCCTGCCCCGAGCCGGGGGCCTCCTGCTGAGCCAGGTGCCCGGAGGCTTGGGGATGTCCGATCCGGGGGTCCCCGCCTGGGGCTCTGGGGCTGCGGGGAGAGCGGTAGGGGCGACTCCGGTGATGAAGGAGCAGCCCCTAGAGATTCGGGGAGTGAGGGGTCCTTTGGAGGTGACTGTAGGTGCGTGTGCCGGGTGGGCGAACCCTCCTGGTCGCCTACGCCACCTTCTCCGCCCGCCCCGAAAAGGGTCGCTCGGATGGGGGGTATCGGGCTGGCAGGCTCGGCCGCGGCCTCCTCTGCCCGCGGCTCTGCAGCTCTCCCCGCGCCGGAGGGACGGCTCCTTTCTCCCCGCGCGCGGCGACGCCAGCAGCTGGAGGAGGAGCAGGGAGCTCTGCTGTGCGCGCGTGTGGGAGGGGGCCTTGAACGCCGCCCCAAGGTGTCGCAGCTCCAAGTTAGCACCAACCGGCTCCTCCGCCTCCTTCACCTCCTCCTGTCCCCAGAAGAGGAGAACTTTGCGCGTGGCCTGGCTTCTCCCTCCTTCCCTCTCCTGCAGGCAGACGCCCCTCTGCCACCCGCAGGGCGAGGAGGTCGCCGAGCCTTCCGAAAGGTGGCAGAAACCCAGGCTCCCGATGGCGGTCCCAGCGGCGCCCTCCCGCGCCCCTGCGAGCGTCGCTCACCTGCCCCCGGTGAGCGGCGCGTCCCGTCACCCAGCGCCCGCGTCTGTCCTCCCGAGCCCGCTCGCCCCGCCCCGTCCCGGCGCCCGGCCAATGGGAGGCGGGTCCCGCGGCCCGGCCCCGCCCGCCCCGCCCTCCACGCTCGCTGCCGCCGTCTGCGGTTCCGCGTGTCCTGGCGCTTGGGGCCGGGGCCGCTGGGGGCGTCCCGAGGCGCTGGGCGCGCGCACCTTGCCCGGAAGGCTGCACGGGCCTCGGAGGCTGACGTCTGCGCGCTGGCTCACACGCACGCCGGGCCCGGCCGCAGGTGACCCACGCGGAGTCCGCCCGCCGGCCCACTCGCCCGGCGTGCCCAGCTGCTTGCCGAGCGCGCCGCGGCTCCAGCGCCCTCCTCCTTCGCGGAAGTCTTCGGGTGCCTTCCCAAGTGTCCAACCTGCCCGGTCCAGCCGCTTCCGCCCTCCCGAGGTCTTGGTGCCCACGGGACCCTGCGGACTGGCACATGGGTCCTGCACGTGTCTCCTAGAGGGGCCGGGAGTCGCCTTGGCTTAGTGGCCAGAGGCCTTCGAGGCATGCCCTTCTCAGAGAGCGCGGCCGGGGACACAGCGGGCGCCTTGGGCAGTGCCTCTTCTGCCTGCATTCTCCCTTTTCACTTTGAAGCAAGAGGTTTGACCTAGGGCAAACATCAGGCATTCTCACTGGGCCATATCGCCACATCACTTATTACTTAATATTTTTTCTGAATACCAGATCTGCTTTCCCCACCCCTTAAACACTTGATTTTAGAGAATCATTATATCACTGCCTTAAATGGGAAAGCAGTATCACTTGCCATAAATAGAAAGTAAGAGTTAAAATAAGCACAGTGAAAACAAAGCCAGGTTATTAAATCTAGCTGGAAACTGGCCTGCCGAGGCTTGAGATGTGCCCTCAGTGAAAAAGGGAGATTGGCAAGGTTTGGCGAGGTGTTAAACATCAGCACCTAACAGAGACTTTCTCCTTCGCTTATCAGGAGGCTTCAAAGAGAATGTTCTCATTGTGTGTTACCGCAAAGGGATGCGGTGCTGTCTGTGTCCTTCAGTTCCAGACCCCTGGACCTCAGAGATGTCTGCCAGCCTCACCCTCAACCCCAGACCTGGCCACCCTACCTCATGAGAGGCAGCAGGAATCAGGGAGGGCACCTGAGGGGCCAGCTCCATTGGCTGAGAGATTGGCGTTCAAGTCCTGTCTCAGTAACTACCTAGATATCTGACCCTTGGCCAGTCATGAAAAGTCTCTGGGTTCTGGTTGTGCCATCTCTAAAATGGGTATGATATTGCTGGGTCCACAGAATGACAGAAGTGCTGAAATGGCCTGGGACTTTGAGTATGGAAAGTGACTTGCTTTGCTTGTCTCTGTAGCATCTTGAGATTTTCCAGCAAAGTCAACCAGAGAGGATGGGGCACGTAGGGTGGAAGGTGCAGTACTTGTACTAATTAATTGTGTTCAATGCCCCGATTTAGGCCACAGAGGGGCTCAGGGGATGTGCCCAAGGTCACCTGGTGGCAAGTGGCAGGATCTCAGCCAGGTGCATTTTCCACATCCAGACTTTGCCTCTGGGAACTGGCTTCAGCCCGGGAGTGTTTGTACTGGGCGTGACGCACAGAGGCTGTGAGCCTTGATCTGGTGGTGAACTTGGCAGTGGGAGGTGAGCAGGGTGGCACGCTTCACCTGGAAGGCTGGGGTCAGGAAGGCTCAGGCTGCTGGGCCAGCTCTGCCACCCCCATCACAGAAATGTGGCAGGCAGCCCAGGGACCCATGGCTCCCTGCTTCTGCAGAGTTATCCAACAGAATGGGTCATGCCCCACTGACCATATCCCCATAACGAGGGGAGCTAAATGTGGAGTGCGAAGCCGGGGAGGTCCATGCCCCGGCCTCTGCCTTCTGCTCCTCCCCTCCCCCGCTCCCGGTACAGA
This sequence comes from Plecturocebus donacophilus, assembly GCA_004027715.1. Classification (NCBI taxonomy): domain Eukaryota; kingdom Metazoa; phylum Chordata; class Mammalia; order Primates; family Pitheciidae; genus Plecturocebus; species Plecturocebus donacophilus. The sequence goes on from PVKP010038154.1 coordinate 16,374, forward strand.
ATGGCTCAGTCAATACGCAAGTACACATAAGGGATCCACTGATGCCCAGGGAAGCTTTGCGTGGTAACAGCACACTCCCCATGTGCGCCTATTTTCCCCTCGCCCCCTCCCCACACCCCACTTGCCTCACCATTTCTCACTGGACCCTTTGTCATAGCTGCCCCCTTCACCACCAGTCTCCGTATCACCCCCTCTCTCCCATATAACCTGTGATCATGTTAGTCCTGTTCTAAAAATCCCACCTTCTGCTCAAGAATTTTCAAGGGCTCCCCATTGCTTAAGATATAACATCTTGGGCCGGGTGTGGTGGCTCACATCTATAATCCCAGCACTTTGGGAGGCCAGGGTGGGAGGATCACTTGAGGCCAGGAGTTTGAGACCAGCCTGCCTGGCCAACATGGCGAAACTCTGTCTCTACTAAAAATGCAAAAATTAGCCAGGCGTGGTGGCGTGCGCCTGTAATTCCAGCTACTTGGGAGGCTGGGACACGAGAATCCCTTGTACCCAGGAAGTAGAGGTTGCAATGAGCCAAGATTGTGTCACTGTGCTCCAGCCTGGGAGACAGAGCAAGACTCTGTCTTAAAAAAAAAAAAAAAAAAAAAAAGATCTAAAATCTAAATTCCTTATCCTAGCATACAAGGCCTCCAACCTCCTATCAGGATGTGATTCCCACCATGCCCTGCCCCAGCCTACATTCCTGCAAAATCAAACCACTTCTGGGTAAAGAAGCCAGGCTTCCCCTCCTCTGGGCTTGTGTGCTGGTTTCTTACCAGGGATACCCTTTTCTCTATATTTACCAATCAAACTCCTACACATTCTTCAAAGCACTGTGTCCACACCTCTCCCCACAAAACTTACTCCCAGCCTTTCTAATGGTGTGAATCTCCTCCTCTGTGCTCCCACAGCACCAAAGCTTGGCTCTTGCGCTGTGGGTAACTGATCCTTTCTTTAAGCCTCAGTTTCCTGGCCTGTAAAATGGGTGTTACAATAGTAGCTGCCTCTGAAGTTGTTGGGGGGATTAAAATAAACTGCAAAATGCTTCACACACAGTGGCCCTCACCACGAGTACTTCTTCCATAGCCTGTGTTATGTCCTGCCTTATGTTTTGGACACATGCCTCGTCACCCCCATTAGCATGTGAGCTCCTCCGAGTGGGGACCGAGCCTGATTCATCCTTGTGTTCCCACATCATTAAGCGTAGCATCTCACACGTTGTAAGTTTTAATAAATGCTTATTGAATTGTGTTCAGCCAAACAGTCTCAGAGCAGAAGAAATACACAAACTCTCCTTGGAGACGGGGAAGGGGCGGACAGACACAGTGAGGAGAGTTTCATCTGGTCCTCCTAACAGCCACACTTACAGAAGGGGAAACTGAGGGTTCAGGGAGACTGTTCAAAGCCAGGCAGCTAATGAGAGGCTGAGCTGGGGTCCAAGAGAAATGATTCCAACAGGAAAAAAGACATTTGCCTAATGTCCTGTTACACCCCCGGCTGCTTTTCTGGAACAGTAGTTTCTAATGCTGGCAACACATTAGAATCACCTAGGGGAGCTTTTAAAAGATATCAGCACCCAGGCCCCCATTTGGAGATGCTGATTTAATTGCTCTGGGGTTGGGTTTCATCACCACATGGTTTAACGCTCCCCTAAGTCATTCAAATGTGCAACCGCGGTTGCTAGAACAGTGGTTCTCAAAGTGTGGTCCCTGGACCAGCAGTGTTAGCCTCATCCGGGACTTGCTGGAAATGCAGAATCTCAGGCCTCACCCCTGGCCCATGAACCTGAAGCTTTGGGAGTGAGGCCAGGCCACCTGATTTAAACCAGCCCTCCTGGCGATTCTGATGCATGCCAACGTTTGAGAACCACTGGCCAGAAGATTGGAGTTGGTGACACCATAGAGGTTATGTGGCCCGGCCTTCCTGTCTTGTAGACAAAGAGACGGTTTGTGGTTTGACCAAGTTCAACGCATGCCAGTGACACGCTAGACCCAGAACCCAGGACTTGACCCGAACACAGCGTTCTTTCTTGCTGAATGCACCATCCCAGACTACACAGCCCCTAACTGAGTCTCTTGCCTTGGCAGACCTGGGCATCTGTGCCAGCCTTGAACTTCAGCAGAGGTCAATGGGTCACCAGTTGCATAAGCTCAGCTGGATTGGGGCACTGGGTCAGGTGCCAGTCAGTACAGAGGGCAGATAGCTGGAACAGGCTGGTACATCATCTGGTAGTCAGGACCTCACCAAACATCCCTGAAGGCAGACTGGCAATGACATGGAAGGAGGGGTATCCCCCAGGCTAAAGGTCAACAGGAGCACAGCAGGACCAGCCACCCTCTGCCCCCTTCCCTGCATCTGACCACTTCTGCCTCCTGCTGCCCCTCCCCTCACTCACAGAGCCTGATGATCCGAGCAAACCCCAACTCAGTCAGGAGTCTGGGTTCTAATCCCAGCTAAACAGAAGTCTGCTGTGTGACCCTTGAATGGGCTGCTTAACCTCTCTGACCCTCATTTACCAGTATTCTTCCTCTCCTTTATGCTCCAGCCAAAGAGACTGACTTGTTCCCTGAGCTTGCCAGGCTCTCTGCACCCCAGGTCTTTGCATGCCGGAGCCTGAGGGGCCTGTCATCTCGGGATTGCCAGCAGACTCCTGGTTTTCCTCCTGGAATCAAGCATCAGTGCCTCTGGGAAGTCTGGGTTACTCTCTCTTCTGCGCTTCATGGATCTGCCTTGCAGAAGTCTCTTGCTTTTGGATTCAGCCCTCACTGTCTGAACTCTTGATATTCATATCTGAAACCTGAGGTCTCAACAGATTTTAATAATGCAGCATCTTTTACTCTCTGAACTTGCTATGTAAACTTTTTTTTTCTTTTTTGGAGACAGGGTCTTGCTCTGTAGCTCACACTGAAGTGCAGTAGTGTGATCATGGCTCACTGCAGCCTCGACCTACCAGGCTCAAGCCATCCTCCCGCCTCAGCCTCCTAAGTACCTAGGACTACAGGCATGCATCATCACACCTGGCTAATTTTTGAATTTTTTGTAGAGACAGGGTCTTGCTATGTGGCCTCAAACTCCTGGGCTCAAGCAAACCTCACACCTTGGCCTCCCAATGTGTTGAGATTATAGGTTTCCCCCGCCAGAACTTGCCATGTAAACTCTTGATGTCCAGAACCGATACCCAAATAGGTTTGAAAAGCATGTCATAATCTGTCATGGTGTCCTCACCTTCTTGAGAGGAGAGGTGGTACTTGTCACTTCGTGTGCAGTAAAAGTTGGATGAATGAATAAATAGTGGTCAGTTTCTTCCTCTGTCCAACAAGAATGTTGGATGCTCTCTGAGACCCCATCTGAGTCTACATTTCCAAGCTAGTTGAATCCCACATGGGTGATTCAGGTGCCTTCCAGCATATAGGTTGTTTTTATGCAAATAAAGAATAGGTTCCTTTTCAAGGCAGAGGCAATGCCTCTTTAAAGTACTCAGCTTTGAGGGGAAAGGCACAAGCTATTTTCTCAGCTCAGTGGCCTTGAGCAGTAAGCAACCTACAAAACCATACAGGGTAGCCCTTTGTGAGCTCATCTAGTTCTTGAAGAATGTACCACAGAACATTTTGGCAGGGAGCTGTGATGACCAGGAGTGTGATCATTACAACCAGGTTGGGCCACGCTGAGTGGGCAGCCAGGAGAGAAAGAGCCGGAGTGGACCAGAGGCTTGCAATCATGATGAGGACCATTAGTGGAACCTTTGCAGGCACTGGGTGGGTTCCTGCAACTACATGGACCCATTTTAGCTGGACCACAACCCTATGCGGGGAGGTATTAGTAGAGTCATTTGTAGATGAGAAAACTGAAGCTGAGAGGAACCTAACGGGCTGACAACACCTAAGCAAAGCAGAGGGGAGAGGCAGACATACACAGTGAGGCAGAGTTTCATCTAGTCCTCCTAACAGTCCCACTTACAGAAGGGGAAACTGAGTCTGCTTGATGGCAACAGCTGCCTGGGCTAGGATCTGCTCTCAGATACAGCAGCAGCAACCACAGCTGCCTGTGTGTATGAAAATGCTCATGCTCCCCACAGAGGCTGCCTGTGAAGCATGCAGGGCAGGGTTCTTGTTTCTGTTTTTCAGGTGGCAGAACTGGCACTCAGAGATGTTCCACAACTTGCCCAAAGTCACTTGACTGTAAGAGGCAGAGCCTGGACTTAAAGACATCTGGGTGTTTGAACAACTATCTTTTGATCTTTTTATGATGCCCTGTTGTCTTCTTAAGGCTTGGTCTGTATCCCTGTATCCCTCCATCCATTTAATGTCATCATCACCATCATTACCATCATTATCACCATCATCCTCATTATCATCATCACCGTCATCACCATCATCATCACCATCTAACCATCATCACCACATCATCATCCTCACCATCATCATCCCTATCATCACCATCATCATCATCACTATTATCAGTCATCATCACTGTCATCATCACCATCATCAACCTCACCATCATCACCACCATCATCATCATTGTCACCATCATCATCATCATCATCCTCACCATCATCACCCCTATCATCACCATCATCATCCCTATCATTACCATCATCATCATCATCATCACTATTATCAATCATCACTGTCATCATCACCATCATCTCACCATCACCACCATCATCATCATCACTATTATTATCACTGTGATAACAATATCATTGTTATCATCTTCATCATCCCCATCATC
>PVKP010038155.1:0-21100 GCA_004027715.1 Plecturocebus donacophilus
GCCAGGCTGGAGTGCAGTGGTGCAATCTCGGCTCACTGCAACTTCTGCCTCCCGGGTTCAAGCGATTCTCCTGCCTCAGCCTCCCAAATAGCTGGGACTACAGGCATGTGCCACCACGCCCAGCCAATTTTTTTGTATTTTTAGTAGAGACAGGGTCTCACCATGTTGGCCAGGATGGTCTCGATCTCTTGACCTTGTGATTCACCTGCCTTGGCCTCCCAAAGTTCTGGGATTACAGGTGTGAGCCACCGCGCTTGGCCCCACCTCAGCTAATTTCAAATGGTGTCCTAGAGTTAATGTCTTGGGCTTTACTTGATTCAATGGCTCTGTTGATCCAAGTGATAGAATTAAGAACCTATTTATCAAATTTTCAAATCATCCCACTTGATCATGTTGTTAACACTTCGAATATAGGAACGGAACCAAGGTGAAGTTGATAAGGTAGGGGAGGACAGAACATTTAATTATGATGCACAGGGCCCTTTGTGAGGTGCTAGGATATTGCAGAGCAGGGTAAGGAATTACCACACAAATTACGGCTAGAGAGACCTTAGATTTCAAAAAGAAAAGACCACATGATAGTCACGTTTCATATTAGTTAACTAAAAACCAAAAATTTGGTACATAAAACATGATGCATAGTCTTACAGTGCCAGTGACTGTATTTTTCTATATTGTAAAAATCCCTAAAGGCATATTTTTTACTTTATTGATCCAAAGGCACACTTTTCCTTGCATATTTAACATGACTAACACAGGGCTACATCTTAAAACTAATGTTGTTTTGCAGTTTTATTGGTGGTTTTTCCCATTAGTAATACATTTTCTAATACTGAATCTTAAAATCATTGATAGCTCAAATTCAGTGAAATCGGAGTATTTGGGGGAAAAATTTTAAACAGCATGAAACCACAGAGTTTAAAAAAATTAGTCTTCCTTGATGACTTCCCAATCTGTTCTCCTCCCCACTGGTAGTCATTCTTAACAATTCAGTGGGTATCCATTTTTATTCACTGGCAAGCAGGAATATTTAGAAAACTGTACTTACAAGCAAACATATCATATTTGTAATCTTTAAAAATGCAAATAAGATCATAATAAATATTATTGTGACTTGCTTTCTTCACCTAAAAATGTACTATGGATTTTTTTTTCCAATATCAATTAATTCTTTTTAATAAAAAGTGACATAATTGCTGTGCAGTGTGATTTAGCCATGATGAATTTTTCCCACTGATAGAGATTTAGACTATTTTTCATTTTCAGTCCTACAGATAAAATGCTACAGTTAATATTCTTTTTTTTTTTTTTCTTTTTGAGACAGAGTCTCACTCTGTTCACCAGGCTGGGGTACAGTGGCCCGATCTCAGCTCACTGCAACCTCCATCTCTGGGGCTTAAGCAATTCTCCTGCCTCAGCCTCTTGAGTAACTGAGATTACAGGTGTGTGCCACACCCAGATAATTTTTGTATTTTTAGTAGAGACGGGGTTTCACCATGTTGGCCAGGCTGGTCTCAAACTCCTGATCTCAGGTAATCCACCTGCCTTAGCCCTTCCACAGTGTTGGGATTACAGGCGTGAGCCACTGTGCTTGGCCCAGCATTCTTTTATATGAATCTCTGTGTACACATGGAGCCTTTCTCTAAAACAGCTTCTTAGAAGTAGAATTACTGGATGAAAGGATTAACACATTTTAAGATGTATATATATTGGTGAGCATTGTAAAACATTTTTACATTATACATTTTTTTTTTGGTTCAGAAAAGAACCAATTTAGTTCAGCCTCTTTAACTTGAAATATAAGACTTCAAAGAAATTTCTTGATTGTGGAAAGCGACTTTAGAATATGACCTCCAGATTCTATAGGAAGAATTTATTTACTCTCTGTTGTAATAATTTGGCTTAAAAATAACACACAAAAACTGGGAAAGTTTTATATGCCTTAATCATTTCAAAGGTGAAACAATTGAGGCCCAGAGAAATTAGGCTACTTGCTTAGAATGACCCAATTTGTCGTAGAACTGGACCTAGAGTCTCCCTCACATTTCTTTCTAGAACAATATTCTTTTTATGATGCCAAATTCCAAGGGTTAATACTCTAAAAAACTGGAATAAACCTGAAGAGTGGTATAATCATATTATTTGTATGGTGCTTGACAGCTTACTAAGCAGTTGGGAGTTGGGCGAATCTCCAAAACAGAGATCAGATTGCTGTCTGATCCAAATGGTGAGAACTTTGTCTACTTGGAGACCAGATTTACTTCCCAATTTCTTTCAAGCTTTTGTTTGATATTACTTTATGATGTGGTTTGAAGTCCCAAGTCGTTGATGGATTAGAATGATAATACACCCATAAAACTTAAATGAACATAAAATTTCAATGCTAGAGAATGTCACAAAGAGGTTTTGTGTTTTAGGGAAATGTTAGAGCTCTCATGATTTGTATGCAGGCCTTGATGACAGTTGCAAGTTACTGCTACCTTTGGCCTTAGCCATGAGCATCCGAATTTCATTTTTATTCTCTGCTTTTCTCATTTACAATTCATCTCCACAAGCTTCCAATTCAAAGAAACATTTGCATGATTCATATTGCATAATTTTTAAAAGGTAAAAGAAACAGCAGTATTTGTAAAAGGTACGAGGAACTGTAAGTTCTGGGGGTGGGGGTGGAGAGTGTCCCTGACAACATGCTCAAATTAGGATAAATTGAGAGGATTTAATAAAATGGAAAGGTATTGGTAGGGTGCAAGGAAACCTCAAGGGATAGTGCTGTACCCCCATGGCTAGTAACTGCAGAGTTGTGAGCACCCCTAGAAAGGGTGTGGCCTTGAGAAGGATGCCACTTTCCCCGTGGATGGATACAGCCAGCTTTGGAGTATCCCACAAGGAGGAAGCCAGAGAAGAAATACCCCAATCTTATTCTCCCTTAGTCTGATCCCTGCTAGGGCATCTTTTGGCCAAACTCAACCAGAAGCCAAAGAGCAGAGCTTACAGGTTAGCCACGCAGTGCAAGAGCAGAGTGGGGAAGGGCAGAGGGTGGTTTGAAGAGGTGATTTTGTTCCATCTGTATTACTGTATTGTCTGAGTGTATATTCTCATAAGTAGATGAAAGCATATAATTTGAAGACATTCTTTTTTTTTTTCTTTGAGACAGGGTCTTCCTCTGTTGTCCAGGCTAGAATGCAGTGGCGCAATCATGGCTTCCTGCAGTCTCAGACCTCCTGGCCGCAAGTGATCCTCCCACCTCATTCTTCTGAGTAGCTGGGACTACAGGTGCCTGCCACCATGTCTGGCTATTTTTTTATTTTTATTTTTGTAGAGGTGGGATCTCACTGTGTTGCCCAGGCTGATCTCAAACTCCTGCGCTCAAGCAGTCTTCCTGCCTCAGTTTCCCAAAGTGTTGGGATTCTGGCCAGAGCCACTGCACTTAGCTTGAAGCCATTCTTAAAGCACACCTCTGAAGATGCTGGTGACACTCTGAAGGAGCTGTTGTTCGTTATCTTCCATTGGAGATATGTGTTGGTTTTCATATGTGAGAATAGTTTCACTGCAATCAATCTCCTGGGTTTTAATTCCTGTACTGTTGCTTTGATGAAGACCTTGAGTGCTTCAACAAAATGTCTAGCAATAGGAGCAAATAAAATATTTAAACGTTAGTTTTATAGAGAAAGCTTGAGAAGCTAAGCTAAGAAGGCTTTCATGATTGCCTTCAAATACCCAAAAGTCTCTGTGGAGAATGAAAAGATATAGGAAAGTGCAAATGCGACCAACTTGTGGCTTAGATCTGCTCCATTGCCATGGCCAGGCCAGAATAATTTTCAGGATTGCTACAAATGTCATCACATTGTGATTCTCACCACATATGACATTGGGAACAGGGTGGGAAGAACACAGATTAGCTGTGAGATTTTGCAATTCTGATGACAGCCTCCTTATTAAAAGATACATTGACTGGACAGGGATGGGGATGCTAAGAGAAGCATTTCCTTTACATGGATGATACTAGCTTGGAGGCCAAGTCTTGCAATTTTTAGTAAAGCTAAAACAGACCCTGTATGTCTCTATTTAAAAATCAACTTTGGCCACTGGTTTCACAGTGTGTAAAATATGTGAAAATCCATTGATGTACACGTATGATATGTGCACATTTCTATACATGTGTTATACTTTAATTAGAAATGTTGAGAGTATGTTTTGGGGAAACCAGTGAAACTAGTGGAATTCTGAAAGCTGTGATCAGGATTAGGATGGATATAATGAAGGCCCTTACTTTCCATTGCTAAGACTTGCAAAATTTAGAAGGAAGTAGATTCACGCACTGACTAGATGCTGGAATCCTGAGTGCAGAAAGAGCACTAACCCTTGGCCGGTGGACCAATTGGCCAATGATTGGGACATGTGACCCATCACTGGGACATGGGAAGAACATGACCCTCCAGTCTCTGAAACAGAAGGTGCTCTCATTGGTGTTGCTTACGGTCACCTTTTCCTTCACTGCCCATCCTGGGACAGATCGTGATAGTCATGGTCATATGCCCAAGCCAGCAGATGCCTCACCTCTCTGATTAGCCATTATTCTTAAGGTAAGGAGAACTCGGGGGAAGTTGATTTTCTCCCCACGTTTAGCAATATTTGCAGGGTCAAAACCAGGCTGTTCTCAGTGGTGAGAGCTGGTCCTTATGCTTACAGAACTGTGCCAATGGCCATAGCAGAGAGCCAATTCCAGTAATAAGGAATGAAAGGATTGCCATGAGTCTCAGTTGTGGTTTATTTTGATAAGATTCTAAGGTTCAGATGTTTACTCCTGGAAGAGTGTGTGCTTGGTGTATGGTATACAGAGATACTCTCTGGAGAGGTATTGCATGAGTCTTTAAATATACCTAAGGGGTTTTATGAAACATAAGCTAACATACGTATTATATGAACACTGCTTAGGTTGTTTCATTTTCACAATTTAAGTGCTTATAAAATAAAACACTTAAAATTGATTTCTAATTTTTATAGCTCAAATTCTCGAATTATTACTAGTGTAGAGTGCAGTGTTATAAGAAGGGTGAGGCAGATCTTATAACTGTTAGTACTATAAGTACACTGTTACCATTTGTTATGGATGCTTTTCGTTAGCTCTGATATTTTGAATGAATGAATGAATGAATGTGTGTGAATCATTTGAATGAATGAATGAATGAGTGTGTGTGTGTGAATCAGAGGTACAATATGAAGAACTATGCAAATTATGCAAGATATTATAACAAGATTTTATTAGGATGGAATAGTGTGTTGAGAAATATGATATTGTTCTGCTTTGGTTTTGAAATTACACAGGTATAAAAGTAGCTAAAAAAATTTATTCATCTGACATTCCAAATTTAAGTTGGGTAAATTTAGCCTCAAAATGTAAGAGCGAGAAAAAAAAAAGGATACAAATAAGATAGAAAAAGGATGTTAAATGCATAATCTAGATTCTATGAATGTTTTGATTTATATTGCTTTTAACTAAAATATGTTCTGGCTGTAAGATGTACAACTAGCTGTTAGAATTTTTATTTGAGTGCTGTATTTACATAGAGAAGCTGGCTTTCAGTGCCAGCTAGCAGCCAACTCAAATGTGGAAGATTTGAGTCTAACTTAGTGACTACTTTTGTAAGAAGATGTCTTGAGGAGGTTGGGGGAAGGGTACACATGGGACACCTTGTTCCGGAAACTCAGCCAGAATTTTGTCAGCTGTGATTCATCTGATTCTTAGGGTATTTGAATTTCCAGTTCCTAATTTAGAGCTTGCAAAGATGCTGTGAACACAAAGCCTCACCTCCATGTGTTTAATGGAAGATGTATAGTTTTGAAGTTCCAGATTGCCTTCCTGCAGAAAATGAGGCCATTCAGCAGGCTCTGGCTATAAACTATATCTTTTTTTTAGAAGTATAAAAAGTATCCATTGTCCTATCAGCATTTGTGTTAAATGACTTCTGAGATTCTCTAGATAAGGATGTTGATAGACTTTGGAAGCATTTCCCAGTTTACTGATTGGGCCTTCCTCTGTGTCCTTAGTTTCCAAGGAATTATGGGACCTGTCTGCTGTACTGGAGACAGATCAGACACTGATAGGTAGTTCTCATCATTGTACCTATACTTAAAAATACCTAGCCTCCCATGTGAAAGGAGCCCTTTTTTGTGGATCACACACTGTATTGATGTTTTATAGAACATACTGTGAAAGAAATTATTTGCAGTAGGTAATCTGGAGCCATTGACAGATTTTTAAACTGGAAAGTGGTTTGATCGGCTGTGCATTGGTCAGGGTAGAAGATGGATTTGAGGAGAGGAAGAATTTAGGCAGGGAGTCCAATTAGAAAGCTATGGAAATAGTATAGGTGTGAGCTGTTGGAAGCCTGAACTAGGGCAGTAGTAGTGGGGATAGAGAGGAGGAGGTGAACTAAAAAAATATTTAAGTCATAAATGCAGGAAGTTTAATGACTAATTAGCTTATGAAGGAAGAGGAACTCCCACTTTTGGCTTAGGTTACTGACTGGTTGGACAGTGATGCCACTGAGATTGGGAAACTAGGCCATTTCTTCTGATATTTTTTCCGCTGACCCTGGGGAACTCAGGTTAGAAGCCAGGTCCAGGGTTGAAGGTCTCAATCCTTTAGCCATTGGTTTCTAGCTAAGAAAGTTACTGACTTCATCCCAAGATCATGAAATAGTTTCATTCTAGACAGCTGGGACTCCCAGTGACTAGGAACTTACTGCCGAATAATCATGTTACGGCTTTATCCGATCTGGACCTGTACCCATCCTTCTGTACCCTGGTATGCCATGTTTGGAAACTATAGAGGAAGCTTGTCGTATATTATCCTTTTACATTAAATGTTTCTTTTTCTATTTAGAAATAGATCATATCATTTTCCAGAGTCTCTCATACTTCTTGTATGTGGTAGATGAGTTTCTAGCTATTAATTTCCTGTGCCTGTTGATACATGTGAAAAAAACAGGTCCCTAGTCAAATAAGTTTGATAGTCACCATACTCTGTGCCTTTCTCAAAAGATTCAAAGCACCCAGTCACCCACTGATATCTCAGCATTCTGCAATAAATAAACCAAATAAATTTTATTTAACCAAAAGATATCTCAAACTTATTTGATCTCAGAATCCTTTTTTTTTTTTTTTCCCGAAAGAATACCTATTAAGTACTTGAATAACTAGTTTATTGCAGAATACAATTAGGGAAATGCTGGTTTAGTTATTTACACCAGGCCTCGTAATCACTGCAAACCATCTCAGTGTTGTAGACTGGAGGAATTTTGTGGGATGGAGTGAAGTTAATGTTATATAGATATAGTATATATATATATATATTTCTGGGACATCCCTCTTAGGAGACATTGATTCAGTTAGTTTGGAGTAAGGCTTAGGATTCCTATTTTTGGCAAACACTTCCCAAATTATATTCATGTAAATTCTTTTAGAAATACTGAGTCAAATTATTGTCTTGCTCGGCCTGAGAGTTTGTGACAGTGCACTGCACTTAGTTTCCCTGTTCTTTTAGGTTGCTGTGCACTTATTTGGGGTGGTAAGCACTTCGAAGAATGGATGTCTTTCTTGAAATAAAATTTAATTGGTTTATTCATCTCCCTATCCTCACCCTACCCTTGCTTGCCTTGTGTGCTTGCCTCAAGACAGGCACTCAATAAATGGTTGCTGGAATGAATTGAAATTCAATAACTTTAATTCCTTCAGGAATCAAATGGAATCTAGGGAATGGTCAGAAATGATTGAACACAATATATTTATCAGGGATTCCCAAGACACTCCCCCTCCCCCACCCACCAGTGTCCCGCCACTCTACTTTTTTTTCTTTGAAAAAATGAAAGTGAATTTAAAATTGGGGGTTAGCAGGTTTAGGAAATTAAAAGGCCTATATTCTTTTTTTTTTTTTTTTTTTTTTTTTTTGAGATGGAGTCTTACTCTGTTACCTAGGCTGGAGTGCAGTGGTACTATCTCTGCTCATTGCAACCTCCATCTCCCAGGTTCAAGTGATTTTCCTGCCTCAGGCTCCCAAGTAGCTGGAATTACAGGCTTAAGCCACCATGCTTGGCTACTTTTTGTATTTTTAGTAGAGACGAGGTTTCACCATGTTGATAAGACTGGTCTTGAACTCCTGACCTCAGGTGATCCACCCCACTCAGCCTCTTAAAGGGCTAGGATTACAGGCATGAGCCACCACGCCCAGCTGGAAATTAAAAAGCCTATATTCTTAAAAGAGCCAGAATATGATGAGACAGTAGGCTATACTGATTCTAAAAAAAATTGGTGGTAGTGTTACACCTACTTTCTATCTTATGATCCTAGACCCTATTCCCTAGAGAAAACACTTAGTAGTTTGTTTCCTTAATAACAGCTTCACTTCATATAATTCACATACCATAGAATTCACCCATTTAAAGTGTACAGTTCAGAGGTTTTACTATATTCAGAGTGGTACAACTACAACCATCACCATGACCAATTTAGAACATTTCTAATCACCCCCAAAAGAAAATTCATACCAATTAGCAGCCACTCCCCATTTCCTTCCAACTCCCTCAGCCCTAGGCTGTGTCTGTGCATTTGCCTCTTCTGGATGTTTTGTACACAGGGAACCACTCAATATACAGCCTTTTGTGATTGGCTTCTTTCATTAGCATAATGTTTTCAGGATCCATCCATGGTACAACTTGTATCAGCATTTCATTTCTTTTTATTGCCAAATATTATTCCATTACATGGATATATCACATTTTATCTACTCTTTCATCCATTGATGGACATTTGGGTTGTTTCCACTTTGTGGCCGTTACGAATAATGCTACTGTGAACATTCATGTATGAGTTCTTGGGTATGTATGGATCATAAGTTTCTTTACCAGTCACATCAAAACGTAAGTAATTTTTAATAATTTGATGTATTCTAAAGGTATATCAAAGACTCAAGGTGTCTTAGATTCCCATTCCGCTGGCCTGAATGGCCATATCTCAGCTATTCCCGTATAATCCTGCTCTTGTCAGTTTGTACGAGTAACCAATGCTCGGTCCCAAGTATGTGAATTGTGGACACCACTCCCTCCTTTCGAGACTCTCTTCTTCTCTCACATCCTCTTTATAGACTCTTTAGACATTGAATTGCTCAAATTCCAACTTTTTTTTTCTATTTTTTATTTTTGAGACTGTGCCTTGTTCTGTCAGCCCAGGATGGAAGGTAGTAGTGCAATCATGGCTCACTGCAGCCTTGAATTCCTGGGCTCAAGCACTTCTCCCACCTAAGCTTCCTTGGTAGCCGAGACTGCAGGCATGTACCACCAAACCTGGCCAAGTTTTTATTTCATGGAGATGGGGTCTCACTATGTTGCCAAGGCTTGTTCAAACTCCTGGGCTCAAGCAAGCCTCCTTCCTCGGCCTCCCAAAGTGCTGGGATTACAGCTGTGAGCCACTGCACCCAACCAAAGTCCAACTCTTATTCCACTTCTTCTCTGAGGCTCTTCTCAGCTTTTCCAACCTCTTCTGAATTCCCATAGTAGCATCTGCCCCACTCACTTGGGCATTAGCCACCTGCAGTGTTGGATGACTTCTTCACCATTTCATGTGTCTGTATCTTATCTCTGCAAATATAGGACTCTAGAAGGCAAGGATCAAATCTTACCATTCTTTTCTGCCTCCCTTCCCTTAACCCCAATGATGCAAGGGTAGAGAATGAATTAAGAAAGACGTGTAGCACAGCAATGCATAATAAGTTAATATTGAATGAGTGAGTGAATGCTACAGCTCTCCGATATTGATATTCTCAGTGCATTGTAAAATGGGAATGGTTTGCACCAACCAGTAAGGAAATGACGAGTGTAATTAATTAAACCAGTTGCAGCTCTGAAATTGTGAGGGACTTATTTAAAAGTTGCTGACTTGTCACAGAAAATTCTGAAAGGCATTTTATTTAGAAATAATCTCATCTGTGTATCCTATAGTCTCTTTGTTTCTTCTTACTTGTTCTCATTTGCAAGGACATATTCAGAGATATTATCTTGAAAATAGGATTCTTTCAACTTCTTCTCTTTTATTTCCAAGCTCAGATCATAATTTAGCGACTGCGTTATTATCAGAGTCATTATGTCTGTGATGGCTGTATCTGAAATCTCTGTGACTTTGCAGACAAGGTTAGTTATTTGAATGAGCCCTGCAAAGGAACCTTCTCATGTTAATCTCCAAAGCCAAAAGGAAACAAACAAACAACAAATTACAGGAAATCAGACACATAAAGGTACAATAATTTGAAACAGAACAAAGATATTTTAGATTTTCTTGCTCTCGGCAATGAAAATTTCTCTATAAAATCTGCTCTTCAGATATTTCCCTGTGGATAAGAGAATTAAACAAATCACCCCAGTTTGTTCTTTATGAGCTAGTTATGAAACATTCCTTGGAAATAATACTGCCTAAATAAAATTATTCTATTAATTCATAGCTTTAATTTTTGTGTGATGTTGAAAAGAACTAAGGACTAGGACAGTCTCCATTGGTAGTGATAAACCATTCTACCCTGGCTTAGAATGAGGGGCTTGCTGAAGGTTGTAGAGGCAGGGTGCACATAATAGTATAGCTGCAATTGTTGCTTCAGGGCCACACTGATAACCCTGGTCATAGTCACAAGAGGTAAATGGCAGATCCCTTCCACAGGAATGTGTCTTTGAGTCTCTGTGGTCATTCATGTTAAGATCGGAGCATGTGACACCACGTCTGGCTAATGTTTGCATTTTTAGTAAAGACGAGGTTTCACCATGTTGGTCAGGCTGGTCTTGAACTCCTAACATCAGACGATCCACCCACCTCAGCCTCCCAGAGTGCTAGGTGACTTCCTTAAGTTCTTACTGTGCAAATATATTGACATATTTGTTCAACAAACAGATCGAATTTGTTGCAAAGACATTTTTTGAGATGGAGTCTCACTCTGTCTCTCTGTCACCCAGGCTGGAGTGCAGTGGCACAATCTTGGTTCACTGCAACCTCCACCTCCTGGGTTCAAGCGATTCTCCTGCCTCAGCCTCCCGAGTAGCTGGGACTACAGGCGTGTGCTATCATGTCTGGCTAATTTTTGTATTTTTAGTAGAGACGGGGTTTCACCATGTTTGCCAGGCTGGTCCTGAACCCCTGACCTGAGGTGATCCATCCACCTTGGTCTCCCAGAGTGCTGAGATTACAGGCAGAAGCCACCGCACCTGGCCCCTGTTGTGAAGACATCTGAGCTTTATAAATTAATCCTCTATATAGCTACTGATGGCCTTCATAGGGGGCAAACACATTTGTCAGTATGTTACCAAAGAACTATTTATAGATGTATTCTTTTCTGAGTATCTAAATGAACAATTCACAAGTACCTATGGAATTTCCAACACTGTACTAGAGATGATAGCTCTTATAAGAATCACAGAAATAGAAGATATTCCTAGTAGAAAAATGCTTAGAGTGAAATCAGAAGGAACAGATCCATGCATGTGAAAACACTTCTTTCCTCCATGCATATGAAAGCACTAGGCGAGAGCATAGAGTAAGAGGATGGGCTTTATGTTTGCAAAAAGAACTGGACTTATGGTGTTTTCCATTTACTGTTTGGATTTGGACAAACTATTTGCCTCCCTGAGTCTGTTTCACTATCAGTAAAATGAGGATAATAATATTCTTGTATGGTCACCATGGTGATGAAATCAATTTAGGTGATATATAGAGAGAGTTAAAGTTCCTGACACACAATGGTTCAATAAAGTTTAGGTATTATTAATAATTGAAAGGCAACTTAGGGTGACTGAAACTAAAGTCAGGAGGTTTGGTATGAAGTTTAAACATAGACACAAAAGGAACTGGGAATCAAAAGAAGATTTAGGGGCATGGAGTTAGGCTGTGTAACATTTTTTTAAAGTCATATTTAAGCCACACTAATGTAATCCTCATGTTGGTCACTATCTGTTGAGGGCCAGAGTGGTTCTGAGTGCTCCAAGTGAATTCTTTCCCTTAATTTTCACAATGACCTTATGATGTAGACATTTTTATCACACATTTTCTAGGCATTAAAAAAATGTTAAGTAATTTGTCCCGGGTCACATAGCTAGGAAACAGTGGAGCCAGGAGTGGAACACAAGTGATTCACTCTAGACTCTCTTCCTAAAACAGGGAAGTGAGGGGTTGGAGGGCTCACAAGAAGAACATGGCAGGCTGAATGAAGAAACAGAACAAGAGAAGGAGTAAGCGAAGTGCTGGCACACGAGTAAGGACGGGGACCTTCCTGGCCATGGGACCCATACCAGCGGGTGTTGGACGGATCCCGTAGGCAGGAGGGAGCCATTGCCTCCCAAGAGGAAGCTTCCTTTGCGCTGAAAGAATCCTGAAAACATGTTAGTCTCACATTACTGCCTCCATTTCCTTTCTGAATTCCTACAGATGATGACTGAGCCACTTCATATACATTTTCTGTGTCAGGACAAAATCACTCAGCTCAGCTCAGTCATCCCTAATTTTCTTAAGTTTAGTACAGAAACTGCACTCCTAACACCTTACCCAGTATTCAGTTTCTTCTCCGTAAACATACACCAGTCTTCTTTTCTCCACAGGCCATTCTTTCTGACTTATTCATCTATTCATTCAGCCCAGTCTGAACGCTTAAAGACCGTGCTAGCAAAACAATGAGCAAAGAAAGCTAGACACTGGTTTTCATCCTTCTCACACGATTCCCTGAAATCTACCCCGCTTCCTGGGAATATAAATGTTTTAAATGTTTTTGAGTAACAGTGCCAGAATATGAATCAATTATGTCATAAAACAGGCTTTTAGTTCAGCTGACATTTTTCTCCTGTCGCAATCCTTTTTCAATGAAGGAATCAGGGCATGGATTTGCGTTCTGGTGCATTCCCTCCTGTTTCCTTCTGGGGCAGCCCATTAAGTCCTGGGCTAGCTGCTTCTCAGGTCCTGTTATTTGGAGCCTCTAGCATTTTAACACATATTATTGGCCAGTTTTAAATATACCTTGGTCATATTTACTTTTTTTTTTTTTTCGAGACAGAGTTTCACTCTTGTCACCCAGGCTGGAGTGTAATTGCATGGTCTCTGCTCACTGCAACCTCCACCTCCTGGGTTCAAGTGATTTTCCTGCCTCAGCCTTCCAAGTAGCTGGGATTACAGGCACCCACCACCACACCAGGCTAAATTTTTTTGTACTTTTAGTGGAGACAGGGTTTCATCATGTTGGCCAGGCTGGTCTTGAACTCCTGGTCTCAAGTGATCTGCCCACCTTGGCCTCCCAAAGTGCTGGGATTACAAGCCTGAGTCACTGCACCTGGCCTCTACATTTTCTTTGTGCTTTCCTTTTAACCATCTGGGAAACTGGATCCTTCTGCCACTCTTCCTGGAGATCACCTCTCTACAGAGGGGGAGTGTGGTAAAGTGACAGAGAAAGAGGAGACCCACCGTAAGGGGGACCTTCAGAGATCTTTTCTACATGGTGTTTGGTTTTGTCTGTCTGTCTGTTTTAGAGCTATCCAAGAGTAGTCTGTATTTTGTAGAAATAATAACGCTCAGAATCCTATTTCTAGCAGTCTCTTCCAAATCATTACTTCCCATTGTAGGCTTTCTATGAGCCATGGACTGTTTCAGGGCTGATTTGTATGTTATTTGTGCAGCACATAGGTAGGATGTGCCTGATTCCATTCTGAGTGGATGGTTTAGATCATTCTTTATTCTGATTCGTTGATATTTATATGACAGTAGTTACTAAATAATTTGAGTAGTGTCCTTCACCATTCTAAATACCCCAGTTGGCATATATACATATATCCTTTAAATCTCAAAAAAGCAGTTGAGGTAGGTGTTATTATCCCTCTTTTACAGCTGAGGAAACTGAGGCACAGAGAATGTAAATGACACACAGTCTGTGGCAGAATTAATCTTCATACCCAGAGCTTCCAGGCCTTTCAATTATGCCTTGCTACTTTCCCAAGCCCTACAAAGCCCTTCTTCAGTTCTCAGTATGCCTAAGGAATTTTTTGCAGCTTTGTTTACTAGACAAGTTCTCTCAGAAAGCCTACTTCTCGAAGACCAGAGGAAGGGGGTTTAATCAGCTTTCTTGGGCAGAGGACTTCAGATTCCTCATTAGTCTTTTATGTTTGGAAGAAACAGAGGTGCATCCATGGCAGAAGCCGACCACTGCAGTCTGCAGGCATCTTTCAAGCTCCTTTCCTTGAAGCCTGTGGGCGGGCCTCTGTGGGGGGAGCTAAGCTTTCTTCCCAAGTCTCCCCTGGCCTGGGTCTCATCTTATTGCCCTGACTTATGATATATCTCATTTTGTTAAACTATCAGATTCCACTGATAGTTTCCATAGTGCACTCAAAGGAGCACACCGAAACCTGTTCTCACTGACCTTTCTGATGCCATTGGCTCCTTTAAATTCTTAGCATCCTTAAGAGACATTGGAAAGTTCTGTCATCTGGGGCTGTGTGCCAGCTCTGGAGGCCTTCCTCAGTCAATGCCAGCCTTCTAGCACTTCCGTCATCAGGAGATTGATTAGAGAGGGAATTGAGTTGGGGAAAGAAGAGGGTGATATTTGGTTATTAGTTGTTTTTTTTTTTTTTAATTTTCAGAAATTGAGGTGAGATTTACATACCATGCAGTCAACCATTTTCAAATGAACAATTCAGGCAGGATGCCGTGGCCCATGCCTGTAATCCCAGCACTTTGGGAGGCTGAAGTGGGTGGATCACTTGAAGTCAGTAGTTCAAGACCGGCCTGGCCAACACGGTGAAACCCTGTCTCTACTAAAAATATAAAAATTAGCCTGTAGTCCCAGCTACTTGGGAGGCTGAGGCAGGAGAATTGCTTGAACCCAGGCGGTGGAGGCTGCAGGGAGCTGAAATCGTGCCACTGCACTTCAGCCTGCAGCTGGGGTGACAAAGTGAGACTCTGTCTCAAAAAAATAAATAAATGAACAATTCAGTAGCATTTAGTAGATTCAGAATATTGACCGACCACCACCTCTTTCTAGTTCTGATCTAGATTTTCATCATTCCAAAATAAAACCCTGTACTCATTAAGCAGTTCCTTCCACTCTTGGCAATCACTAATCTGCTTTCTGTTCTGTAGATTTACTTATTTTGGATGTTTCACATAAATGAAATCAGACAATATGTGACCTTTCAGTCAGACTTTCATGTAGCATAATGTTTTCCAGGTTAATTCGTGTCATAGTATGTATTAGTAATCCATTCCTTTTTTATGACTGAATAATATTCCATTTATGGATGGATAGCCTGCATTCATCAGCTGAGGGACATCTAGATTTGTTTCACCTTTTGGTGATTGTGAATAGTGCTCCTGGGAACATTCGTGGACAAGTATTCGTTTGAGTTCCTGTTTTCAGTTATTTTGGGCATATCTAGGAGTCAAGTCATATGATTACTCTCTGTTTCACTTTCTGTGGCACTGCCAAAAAACTTTCTACAGGGGCTGAAGTATGGGCCATTAGTTTTGACAGAGATCTTTAGAGCAGGCATTGATGAAGACAGGAAAGCACATATGACTGTCTCTATAGAAACTCTGTGCATCTTGGAACAAGGCTAAAAATGTACATTAGGATGCCTTATAAAGACCAATATTGAGCAATAAAAATATGGCTCTGTATGTGTAGGGGCAGAGATTTTTTTAAATGTCTCCCCAGGTCCATCTCCCACTAGGATTATGGAAATAACCTCTTCATTCACCTCTATCTCTCTGGCTTTGTCCCTTTCTTTCCAGTTCTTCTTTTGGAGTGGTTTCCTTTCAGAATACTATCATTCCATTTATTCTCTGTATCTCATATTATTACATTAAACTGTGTGCTTGCATAGTAGAAGCATGGAGGAGAGAGGGTGGAGAAGTGGAGGCTTAAATCCTGGGAATGAATGCCTTCCAGTCCTGCCTCATTCCACTTACATTCTGTACTGTAGCCAGGGGCAGGGGAACTAGTAGTTTCCAAAACCCCAAGGGTACGGGGCACTTGACAGGAATTGCTGCTTCCATTATATCTGTCATTTTAGACTTTTTTTTTTTTTTTTTTTTTTAAGACAGGGTCTCACTCTGTTGCCCTGGTTGAAGTGGAGGGGTGAGATCTTGGCTCACTGCAGCCTTGACTTGCCAGGCTCAGATGATTCTCCCACCTCAGCTTCCCTAGTAGCTGGGACTACAGGCACGTACCACTATGCCTGGCTAATCACAAAAGTGATCCACCCTCCTTGGCCTCCAAAGTGTTGGGATTACAGGGATATTATATATATTATATATATAATATCTATTTATATATTAATAGATATTATATATATTATTACATTTAATGTAATAAAATTTAATGTATTTTATTACATTTAATGTATTTTATTACATTTTAGGTTCTGGGGTACATGTAAAGAACATGCAGGATTGTTGCATAGGTACATACTTGGCAATGTGGTTTGCTGCCTCCATCCCCATCACCTACATCTGGCGTTTCTCCCCATGTTACCCCTCCCCAACTCCCTACCCCCCACTGTCCCTCCCCTACTCCCCTACAACAGACCTCAGTGTGTGATGCTCCCCTCCCTGTGCCCATGTGTTCTCATTGTTCAACACCCGCCTGTGAGTGAGAACATGCGGTGTTTGATTTTCTGTTCTTGCATCAGTTTGCTGAGAATGATGGTTTCCAGGTTCATCCATGTCCCTACGAAGTTCACGAACTCATTGTTTTTGATGGCTGCATAGTATTCCATAGTGTATATATGCCACATTTTCCCTGTGCAGTCTATCATTGATGGGCATTTGGGTTGGTTCCAATTCTTTGCTATTGTAAACAGTGCTGCAATAAACATACGTGTGCATGTGTCCTTATAATAGAAAGATTTATAATCCTTTGGATGTATACCCAGTAATGGGATTGCTGGGTCAAATGGAATTTCTATTTCTAGGTCCTTGAGAAATTGCCACACTGTCTTCCACAATGGCTGAACTAATTTACACTCTCACCAACAGTGTAAAAGTGTTCCTGTATCTCCACATCCCCTCCAGCATATGTTGTCTCCAGATTTTTTAATGATCGCCATTCTAACTGGCGTGAGATGGTATCTCAATGTAGTTTTGATTTGCATTTCTCTAATGACCAGTGATGATGAGGATTTTTTAATGTTTTTTGGCCTCATGTATGTCTTCTTTTGAAAAGTGTCTGTTCATATCCTTTGCCCACTTTTGAATGAGTTTGTTTTTCTCTTGTAAATCTCTTTTAGTTCTTTGTAGATTTTGGATATAAGTCCTTTGTCAGGTGGGTAGATTGCAAAAATTTTTTCCCATTCTGTTGGTTGCCAGTTCACTCTAACAATTGGTTCTTTTGCTGTGCAGAAGCTCTGGAGTATAACTAGATCCCATTTGTCTATTTTAGCTTTTGTTGCCAATGCTTTTGCTGTTTTAGTCATGAAGTCCTTGCCTATGCCTATGTCCTGAATGGTTTTGCCTAGGTTTTCTTCTAAGGTTTTTATGGTATTAGGTCTTATGTTTAAGTCTTTAATCCTTCTGGAGTTAATTTTAGTTTACGGTGTCAGGAAGGGGTCCAGTTTCTGCTTTCTGCACATGGCTAGCCAGTTTTCCCAACACCATTTATTAAACAGGGACTCCTTTCCCCACTGCTTGTTTTTGTCAGGTTTGTCAAAGATCAGATGGTTGTAGATGTGTGGCATTGCCTACGAGGCCTCTGTTCTGTTCTATTGGTCTATATCTCTGTTTTGGTACCAGTACCATGCTGTTTTGATTACTGTAGCCTTGTAGTGTAGTTTGAAGTCAAGTAGTGTGATGCCTCCAGCTTTGTTCTTTTTGATTAGAATTGACTTGGCTATGTGGGCTCTCTTTTGGTTCCATGTGAAGTTTAAGGTGTTTTTTTTCCAGTTCTATGAAGAAGGTCATTGGTAGCTTGATGGGGATAGCGTTGAATCTATAAATTACTTTGAGCAGTATGGTCATCTTCATGATATTGATTCTTCCTAACCATGAGCATGGAATGTTTCTCCATCTGTTTGTGTCCTCTCTTATTTCATTGAGCAGTGGTTTGTAGTTCTCCTTGAAGAGGTCCTTTACATCCTTTGTTAGTTGTATTCCTAGGTATTTTATTCTCTTTGTAGCAATTGTGAATGGCAGTTTGTTCTTGATTTGGCACTCTTTAAGTCTGTTATTGGTGTATAGGAATGCTTGTGATTTTTGCATGTTGATTTTGTATCCTGAGACTTTGCTGAAGTTGCTTATCAGTTTAAGGAGATTTTGTGCTGAGATGATGTGGTCTTCTAAATATACAATCACGTCATCTGCAAATAGAGACAATTTGACTTTCTCCTTTCCTAATTGAATATCCTTTATTTCTTTTTCTTTCCTGATTGCTCTGGCTAGAATATCCAATACTATATTGAATAGGAGTGGTGAGAGAGGGCAACCTTGTCTAGTGCCAGATTTTAAAGGGACTGCTTCCAGTTTTTTCCCATTCAGTATGATATTGGCTGTGGGTTTGTCATAAATAGCTTTTATTATTTTGAGATACGTTCCTTTGATACCTAGTTTATTGAGAGTTTTTAGCATAAAGGGCTATTGAATTTTGTCAAAGGCCTTCTCTGCATGTATCGAGATAATCATGTGGTTTTTATCTTTGGTTCTGTTTATGTGGTGAATTAGGTTTATAGACTTGCATATGTTGAACCAATCTTGCATCCCTGGGATGAAGCCTGTTTGATCATGATGGATAAGCTTTTTGATGTGCTGTTGCAATTGGTTTGCCAGTATTTTATTGAAGATTTTTGCATCTATGTTCATCATGGATATTGGCCTGAAGTTTTCTTTTCTTGTTGAGTCTGCTGGGTTTTGGTATCAGGATGATGTTGGTCTCATAAAATGCTTTGGGAAAGATCCCCACTTTTTGGATTGTTTGGAAGAGTTTTAGAAGGAGTGGTATCAGCTTTTCTTTGTATGTCTAGTAGAATTCAGCTGTGAACCCATCTGGACCTGGCCTTTTTTTGGTTGGAAGGTTATTAATTGCTGCCTCAACTTTAGCCTTTGTTATTGGTCTATTCAGGGTTTCAACTTCTTCCTGGTTTAGGCTTGGGAGAGCGCAAGTGTCCAGGAATTTATCCATTTCTTCCAGGTTTACTGGTTTATGTTCATAGTGTTGTTTGTAGTAATCTCTGATAGCGGTTTATATTTCTGTGGAATCTGTGGTGATATCCCCTTTATTGTTTTTTATTGAGTCTATTTGATTCTTCTCTCTTTTCTTTTTTATTAATCTGGCTAGCATTCTGTCTATTTTGTTGATCTTTTCAAAGAACCAGCTCCTGGATTTATGGATTTTTTGAAGGGTTTTTTGTGTCTCTATCTCCTTCAGTTCTGCTCTGATCTTAGTTATTTCCTGTCTTCTGCTAGCTTTTGAGCTTTTTTGATCTTGCTCCTCTAGCTCTTTCAATTTTAATGATAGGGTGTCTATTTTAGATCTTTCCTTGCTTCTCATGTGGGCATTTATTGCTATAAATTTTCCTCTAGACACTGCTTTAAATGTGTCCCAGAGATTCTGTTACATTGTGTCTTTGTTCTCGTTGGTTTCTAAGAACATCTTTGTTTCTGCCTTTATTTCATTGCTTATCCAGTCAACATTCAAGAGCCAGTTGTTCAGTTTCCATGAAGCTGTGTGGTTCTGACTTATTTTCTGAATTCTGAGTTCTAATTTGATTGCACTATGGTCTGAGAGACGGTTTGTTATGATTTCTGTTCATTTGCATTTGCTGAGGAGTGATTTACTTCCAATTATGTGGTCAATTTTAGAGTAGGTGTGATGTGCTGAGAAGAATGTATATTCTGTGGATTTGGGGTGGAGAGTTCTGTAAATGTCTATTAGGTTTGCTTGGTCCAGGTCTGAGTTCAAGTCCTGGATATCCTTATTAATTTTCTGTCTTGTTGATCTGTCTAATATTGACAGTGGAGTGTTAAAGTCTCCCACTATTATTGTGTGGGAGTCTAATCTCTATGTAGGTCATTAAGAACTTGCTTTATGTATCTGGGTGCTCCTGTATTGGGCACGTATATATTTAGGATCATTAGCTCTTCTTGTTGCATTGATCCTTTTACCATTATGTAATGCCCTTCTTTGTCTCTTTTAATCTTTGTTGGTTTAAAGCCTATTTTAGCAGAGACTAGGACTGCAACTCCTGCTTTTTTTTTTGCTCTCCATTTGTTTGGTAGATATTCCTCCATCCCTTTATTTTGAACCTATGTGTATCCTTGCATGTGAGATGGGTTTCCTGGATACAGTACACCGATGAATTTTGACTTTTTATCCAATTTGCCAGTCTGTGTCTTTTGATTGGGGCATTTAGCCCATTTACATTTAGGGTTAATACTGTTATGTATGAATTTGATCCTCCCATTTTGATGCTAGCTGGTTGTTTTGCCCATTAGTTGATGCAGTTTCTTCATTGTGTTGATGCTGTTTACCATTTGGTACGTTTTTGGAGTGGCTGATACTGGTTGTTCCTTTCTACGTTTAGTACTTCTTTCAGGAGCTCCTGTAAAGCAGGCCTGGTGGTGATGAAATCTCTGAGCAATTACTTGTTTGTAAAGGATTTTATTTCTCCTTCGCTTATGAAGCTTAGTTTGGCTGTATATGAAATTCTAGGTTTACAGTTCTTTTCTTTAAGGATGTAGAATATTGGCCCTCACTCTCTTCTGGCTTGTAGGGTTTCTGCTGAGAGATCTGCTGTGAGTCTGATGGGCTTCCCTTTGTGGGTAACCCGACCTTTCTCTCTGGCTGCCCTTAGATTTTTTCCTTCATTTCAACCCTGATGAATCTGACGATAATGTGCCTTGGAGTTGCTCTTCTTGAGGAATATCTCTGTGGTGTTCTCTGTATTTCCTGGACTTGAATCTTGGCCTACCTTGCTAGGTTGGGGAAGTTTTCCTGGATAATATCCTGAAGAGTGTTTTCCAGCTTGGATTCATTTTCTCCGTCATATTCAGGTACACCTATCAAATGTAGATTAGGTCTTTTCACATAATTCCATATTTC
>PVKP010038156.1:0-21097 GCA_004027715.1 Plecturocebus donacophilus
TAAGCTTCAATACTATATCTAAATTGATTTTAAAAAATGCTTACTCTTTTCTGTCATCTCAGTGCCTGTTAGCTCTTCGGTCTGCTTGGAGTAATTTCTTATATTGATGCCAGTAAGCGTACTTAGAAATGAAAGTTCTGATTCTAAATGTCCAAGCTGACTTTTCAGATCTTTTGAAGACTTCCGTCCTTCCAAATTGGTGTATTGCTTGAAAAGATTTTCTAAAAAGCAAATATCAAAAATAATCACTCCAATTATTAACATGTTTCATATAACTAATACCCCGATTTTCCTCATTTTGTCCCTCTTACTCTCTTCCCATTAAGTCACCTTCCCCCATTAAAACCAAAAAAAAAGAGAGAGAGAATTTTCTCAAAATCATTGTGGCTACTAACCACCACTATCTTTTTTCTCTTTTTTTAAAGAGATGGGGTTTCACATTGTCACCCAGGCTGAAGTACAGTGGTGCAACACAGTGCACTGCAGCCTTGACTCCTGGGCTCAAAGGATCCTCCCGAGTAGCTGGGACCACAGGTGTGCCACTGTGCCTAGCTAATTTTTTTTTCCGTTTTGTAGAGACAGGGTCTTGCTTTATTATCCAGGCTGGTCTTGAACGCCTGGCTTCAATCAATCCTCCTGCATCAGCCTCCCAATGTGTTGGATTACAGGTGTGAGCCACCATGTCTAGCCCACAATCTTTAATTTCAACAAAAAACATACGTAACCAAATTATACTTCAAAATTTCCACATATTAGAAACACCTTTAAAATAAATTGTAATAGGCGTATTTTGCAAAATTACAATGCGAGTTCTAACCCATGAAATTCCAACCTAAATGTCTGATATACCAAGACCTCTCAGATTATTTCAAAAGCTGTCTTGAAATTAAAAAATAAAATCAATGAGCTAACTTTAATTTCTAAAAGTAAACATCATAGAACACTTTATACTAAGAAAGAGATTTCTCAAAAAAAGAAATAGCAAATCTCTTTAAACAGCATTATAGCCATTCTTCATGGAAAACATATAAATCTATTTTCCTTGAGAAAAAGAATGAAATTTTAGTTGGCTGGGCACAGTGACTCCTGCCTGTAATCCCAGCACTTTGGGAGGCCAAGGCAGGTGGATCACTTGAGGTCGGGAGTTCAAGATCAGCCTGGCCAACATGGTGAAACCCTGTTTCTACTAAAAATATAAAAAATTAGCCAGATGTGGTGGTAGGCACCTGTAATCCCAGCTACCTGGGAGGTTGAAGCAGGAAAATTGCTTCAATCCGGGAGGCAGAGGTTGCAGTGAGCAGGGATCACACCACTGCACTCCAGCGTGGGCAACAAAGTAAGACTCTGTCTCGAAAAAAAAAAAAAAAAAGAAAAATTTAAAAATTTTTTTAAAAAAGAAATTTTAGTTAATAATTGCACTAGATGGTATCTTATTTTTTGTCATCCATTATTTCCTTTAAATACTCTGCTACATTCTACACTGTTGACTTTTCGTGCCAGCTTAAAACATCCCTTCCTTGGATTCTTGGGCATAATTATCCCAATTCTCATTTGATATCTTGAGTCAGTTTCTTGTCTCCAACATTAGAGGAAAACCCTAACACCCTTAGCTCTGCTGTACTAAATATGTATTCTTTCATTCTGCAGGCACACTAAATGATTTGCCTTAGGCCCTCTATGCCGGTAACTCTTAAAATATACCTCTAACCATATATCTCTTCTTCCTGCAAGGCAGATGCTGCTTGATATCACACCAAATGGTTTCTCTTGGAATCTCCTTTTCCTCTAAATTACCCTACATTTGTTGATAATAAAATCTTTCCCTTGGTATGTCAGGCTCTATACCTTCGAAGGTATCCTTGCTTGTTAACTTGCCTGACATCTGGACTTAGACTGTCATCCTTTCTGCTCCCTCACATAACTATTCTTTCTTTCCTATTTCTAATTCTACTACATTAGCCAATGCTCTTATGCACTTATGACCTTATACCATGTCTATAGGGAATAATATAACTCTATATTTTTCACACTGAGAATCCAAGACTTAATAAAGTCTGTAAAATTTTTTCAAATTTTGTTTTAATGCTAATTTAAAATGTTAATGTATGTATATTCTGTATCATGAAACTACCACAGCCTCTTTTGCATTTGTCATCATAGACTGATGCCCCCACAAATTACTTTAAACATAGAAGTCAAAGAAAAATGATCAGATTGGGCACAGTGACTCACTCCTGTAATCTCGGCACTTTGGGAGGCGGAGGTAGCCCAGGAGTTTGAGACCAATCTGGACAACATGACAAAACCCCATGTCTACCAAAAAAAAAAAAAATTAGCCAGGTGTAGTAGCAGGTGCCATCCCTTAGGCCCAACTACTTGGCTGGTGGAGGGTCACTGAGGCAGGATGATTGCTTGAGCATGGGAGGTAGACGTTGCAGTGAGTCATGATCATGCCACTGCATTTCAGCCTGGGCAACAGAGTGAGACCCTGTCTCAAAAAAGAAAGAAAGAAAGAAAGAGAGAGGAGGAAAGAAGGAAGGGAGGGAGGGAAGGAATAGAAAAGAGAAAAAGAACAGAGACAATCTTCATATATAAATGATGAGCTCTTGACAAGTGAACACCAAATGTCACAGCAAGCTATGAATAAAAATGGAGCAAAGTGGTAAGAGAACCAAGTCATCATTAAAGAATAGATATGCAGCACTTAAAAAAGAACCTGCAATTGTCAGAATGGCTAGTAGGGAGTTAGTGTTTAATACGTATGGTGTTTCAGTCTGGGGTGATGACAAAGTTCTAAAGATGGGCAGTGGTGATGGTTGCACAACAATGTGCATGTGTTTAATGCCACTGAGCTGTACACTCAAAAATGGTTAAAATAGGCCAGGCGCAGTGGCTCACACCTGTAATTCGAGTACATATCTTTATGCCCAATAGAGTGTAAACTCTGTGGGGGCAGGGAGCATACCTTGTTTATTCAACATGATTCCATTCCTTCAGTGCTCAGGAAAATAACTCATTCCCAGTAAGTCTGGATTGAATGAGTAAGAGTGATTTTCCTAATAACAGTAACAATTTCTGAACAACTCATATACTTGGGAATTACGTTTATCAAAATGATGTGAAGAATAGAATCACAGGGTGTTTGGGATAGTGGAGACCTTGCATATCATCATGTTTTTTACCACCATTATACAGGTGAAGTGCAAAGAACCAGTGAGAGGAAATGGATCTCTGAGTGTCACCTGGCTGGGAAATGACAAGTAGTTGAATTCAGATTACCTCACTGTCTTTCCAGTGTTATTTTCTCACCAAGACCTCACAAAAATGCTTATAATTTTTCTAAGATAATATTAGATATTAATCGAGAACTTCTAAAAGAGAAAAATGTGAAAACTGCAGCAAAAATTCTTACATCTAACAAGGGAAAGGTTACAATTTTAAAAAGTATTTCATCAACATATTAAAACCACTGTTGTGGCCATGGGTGTTTACTCAGTTGTCTGGATTGACTTAAGTTGAATGATATCGTGAATCTCTGAAAATGTTTAAAGATTAAGCTAATCTCATTTTGAAATTAATGGCGGCTACAGATCCGAGGTTTTCTTTATTAAGAATTTCATCCCGGTGGCTCATGTCTGTAATCCCAGCACTTTGGGAGGCTGAGGCAGGCGGATTGCCCGAGGTCAGGAGTTCAAGACTAGCCTGACCAACATGGTGAAAACCCGTCTCTACTAAAAATACAAAACTTAGCCGGCCGTGGTGGCGGGTACCTGTGGTCCCAGGTACTTAGGAGCCTGAGGCAGGAGAATTGCTTGAACTCGGGAGGTGGCCAAGATCGCGCCCCTGCACTCCAGCCTGAGCAACAGAGTGAGACTGCATCTTTACAAAAAAAGTGTCTTTCACAGAGCAGAAATCTTAAATTTAATAAAGTCTAGCTTACCCATTTTTTAATTCATGGACTATGCTTTTGGTGTTGTATCTAAGAACTCATAGCTAACCCTAAAGACACTTAGATTTTCTTCTATTTTTTTTTGTTTGTTTGTTTCATAGTTTTGTGTTTTACTTTAAGATACGTAATCCATTTTGAGTTATTTTTTGTAAATGGTTTATATTTTTACTTTCTGTTTATTTATATGATTTTAATATTAGGATAATGCTGACCTCATAGAATGAGTTAGAAAGTATTCCCTCTGCTTCTATTTTCTGGAAGAGATTGTAGAGAATTCGTATACATTCTTCCTTAAATGTTTTATAGAATTCACCAGTGGCAAAATCTAGTCCTAGCTTTTTCTCTTTTAGGAAGCTATTATTAGTTATTAATTCAATCTCTTAACATATATAAACCTATTCAGAGTATTTATTTCTACTGCGTGAGTCTTGTTAGTTTGTATTTTTAAGGAACTCAGCCATTTTACCTAAGTTAACACATTTGTGAGTATAGAGTTTTTGATAATGTATATATTTAATATTCATTTGATCCGTAGTGATAAGTCTTTCATTTCTGATGTTAGTAACTTGTGTCTTCTTTTTTCTTTGGTATCTTAGTGAGAGGTTTATCAATTTTTTTTTCAAAGAACTAATTTTTGGCTTCACTGATCATTATTATTTTTGTTTTTAATTTTACTGATTTTTGCTCTAACTTTTATTCTTTCCATTTTCCTGGTTGCTTCAGGCTTAAATTACTCTTCTTTCTCCCTATAGCAGATGATTAGACTAAAAAAAAAATGTTTTTGGATCTTTCTTCTTTTTTAAACTATGCATTCAATGTATGATTTTTTTTTCTCTAAAAACTGCTTTTACTGCATCTCACAAATTGTGATAAGTTATATATTTTCATTTATTCAAAATATTGTTTGGTTTATCTTGAGATTTCTTCTTTGACCTTTGTGTTACTTAGAGATGTGCTGTTTAATCTCTAAATATTTGAGGATTCCAATTTTTTTTTTTTCTGTTATTGATTTCTAGTTTAATTTCATCATGGCCTGAGAAAATACTTTGTATGATTTCTGTTCTCTTAGCCTGTTATTTTTAATTCTCTGTCTAATAATTTCAAAACCTGCATCATATGAGAGTCTGCTTCTGATGCTTGCTTTGTCTCTTCAGACTGCATTTTTTCTTCTAGTAGCTCTATAATTTTTGTTGAAAGCCACATTTGATGTATTAGACAAAAGGAACCAAAAGAAAGAGGCCTGCAGAGAAAGGTTTTCTATTCATCTGACTGAGAGCTGGCTGAGTTGAGTGCTTGCTGCAGCTGTACTGAGCTTCAGATTTCTCTGATGTCCTTGCTTTTCTCTCCTACTGTCTTTAGTTTTTCCTGAGAATTGTACTTTGTGGTCTTTTCAGCTCTTATCCACTATTATCATAATGGAGCCCTGTTGATTAATAAGACGTGGGAGAGGGAAAGTAAGGGAAAGTGTTATATAATCTGATGATCAAATCTTAGTTGGTTTTAAGTAAGCTCCTGACCCTGGATGTGACCTTCACAAGTGGTGTGTGTCCCCACCCCAACCCCCAACCCTTGATGGGACAGGAAAGCTAAAGGGGGCTCAAGTGGGGGAAATGCCCTTCCCCCTAGGTGAATTAAGGCTCTGGTGACATCTTTTTTCCTGGAGACAAGGTCTTTGTTATGGAAAATGCTCTGGGCTATTTCAGAACCACTGCTGTTTCCCTCCCACCGACAGAGGCGGGAAGTGATCCTTCTTTGCTTTTTACTGTGAGAACCTGGTGGGGTTTCTGGAGCTAGAGCCCACAGAAGCAGTGAGGTCCGCTCCATGCTGCAGCTTCCCCCGCTCTGGTCCACAGTCAGCCTGCAGCAGTTCATCTCAGTTACCGTTTTAGTATTCCTGCTAGACTATGGCTCCCAAGAAGCTGATCTCAGCTGTGATTCTGTGTGTCTCTCCAGATTCTGGGGCTATGGTCACTCTCTGAGGTCCCAGTTCTCTGACAAGTCCAAGAAAAGTAATTAATTTCTATTTTTTTCAGCTTTTTTCTTATTGTAAGGATAGTAGTGACAACTTTTAAATTCCTTACGTGTTGTAACTAAAACCAGAAGTCTCTCTTTGTAAAAAAGGCTCTACTGCTGGCAATTAATTGTAACACCTTTGAAAAAAAACAAGTGTGCCGTTTTATTTGGCCATGGACCCAAAAATCAGCATATTAGATAAGTAACTAGTTCTGACTGATATAATTTAATCCCCTTTTAGGGGCTTGTAGATCCTCTACAGACACAGACCCGTCTGAGAGATTCAATTCAATTTGCACATCTATTAGGTTGTTTCAAGCAACGAGAATTCGGAAGCTGCCAAAACCCCAGTTTCAGTCCCCCTGCTGGGTCTGCTTGGCATCTTGCCGTGGTGAGCCGCACACTGATGTGCCGTTTGGCAGACATGACACAAACAGCGTGTGTCCAGGGAGGGCCCAGGCGGGGCTGGGGCTCCATTCCAACATGCTTCAGCCACAGGGCTGTCGGCCCTCTTGCCTAACGAAATAGTAACTAGCCCTTGCTCTGTCTCAGAATCTAGCATTACCTGCTTCTAATATAGAAAGACGTGATCTTTTAAAATGGTTGGTTTTGGTCTTTTTTATTTTCGAAAATACTGTTTCCATATATGAAGCCCTCGTCAAGTTCACTTTAGCTAATCGTCATTTTGATGTACAAAATTGGAAGACTTTCTGTCATTTTGAGACAGAGCAGGGATCCCTCTTAGGGGCCTGCTGGAACCCCCAAGCATGGAAATAAAGGAAAATCTTGAGTTCCTTCAAGGGAAAGTTGAGGCACCCAGCTAATCCTAAGGAGTAGACAAGCGACTTGATAAGCAAGAAAGTAATAGCTTCAAACAATACCCAAGGAAGTTACAGTCACAAAATGTTTGATCCCTACAGAAGCGAAAGATAACCTCTTAACCTATGTCCCTGAGTTGTTTTTCAGAAACCTGTACCCCCACCAAATGAAAAATGCCATCCATGGCTCTTCCGTCTTAGATAAGGGAGAACTGGGGACTGAACTCTGACTCTTCTTTGTTATAATTTTTTCCTAAGGGGTCTGGTGGAAGTCAGGCCCCCAGGCCAGAGCTAACATTCTTTTCTACTGACCCCATAGTTTTAGGTAAAGCATCACCTGTTAACCAATCACCGATCAGATCATCCACTTATGACCTGTGGCCTTCCCACCCCCTGCTTGAAGATGTCTCACCAGGAAGGTGTATAGAGCTAGCAGCTTCTGAAACGTTCTCCAAGCCAATGTAGAGTCTCCATGTACTGATTTATGACTTCATCGGTAACTTCTACCTCCCCATCTTTAAAAGCGCTTATTTTAAGCAGTTGGGGAGTTCAAGTCTTAAACATGAGCTGCCCGATCCTCCTTGCTTGGCACCCTGAAATAAATGCCTCCCTTTCACTTGCTGTCATCCTGATTTCAGTGGCATTGCTGTACCAGGTGGGCAGGTAAACCCAGGTTCAGTTCGGTAACAGTTTCATGATTTCTATAGATCATCTCCCCTATTTAACAAAAAATAAGAAGTCTTTTTTTGGTACATATTGGACTATGAAGATATAATTTGGAGGAATAATTTGTAGCTCCATCTCACAATTTCTGGGTAGAAGACCACGTTGATGACTTGTTGGTGAGCAGAGCATCAGTTGTGACCAGGTCAGACAATTCCATAAACATTTTGCTAGATTTGTAAAAATGAAATGGAAAATATAGGTGCAAAATAAAATTGATTTCAAACGACTGAAGCTTGCTCCAAGCAATTTAAGAAAAGATACAGTTTGGACAACACAAAGCTTACTGGAGCATTTGCCTTGATAGGTAATGGTGCTGCAGCTGCGCTACCTGAGCCATTAAAGATGATGCAGGAGTGGAGCTGAGTCCACTGAATTCATTTGTAGACAAAAGGATCTATTCCATAAACTTTAATCAGAAACAGATTTATCATAGGAATTAAATGGTTACTTATTATTGGAAGTAAAAAAAAAAAAAAGCTGTCTGATTTTTCACGTGTGACTCCCAAAGTTATACTGCATAACTGAGTCACTGAGTTAGTTGCTGTCCCTGCCAGAGTCAAGAAGATCTGGAACCAAGAAGGTGTATCTAGAGTTAGCAGCTTCTGAAGCATACTGTCTCTACCTTGATCTAGAAGCTGCTTGGTGAATCATTAAGCTACTACTACAGAAATTATCTCCAGGTCCAGCCTCCTCTGCAACTATTCTTCCCATCAAACACCTAACGTTATCTGAATTCAGGTCTTCAGTGATTGCACTTGATTGGTCGGATCTAAAGAGCGTCTGACACTCTACCTGCAGACTGGAAGAGACGTATACTAAGAGAACCATCCGTAGTATCAGCCCCAATCGTTATCTTGTGAAGGCTATCTCATTTGCTTTGGAAGTCAACACCTCTAATATTTTTAAATGAGTTTTGAACGATACATATTTAGTAGTATTTTAATTTTTTTTTCAAATCCTCTATTTTCTCTAAACCTTGGAATTTTCAGTCATGGCTTTGGTAACCACATTTGGTTTTCAAGAACACATTCTCTGTGGTTGGTGACATACAGATGACTGTGTATAAGGGTGGGTGCTTCTGTTTCCTTAGCCTAGCATAGGGGTCAGCAAACTAAGGCCAGGGCACCAAATCTGGCCAGCTGTGCATTTTCAAAAATAAAGGTTTTTGGGGGACACAACCACATGTATTTGTTTACATATTTATCTGTGACTACTTTGGCCTTACAATGACTGCGTTCAGTAGTGGTTTAGAGACTGTATGGTCTGCAAGGCCTAAAATATTTGTTGTATCTCCCTCAGAGAAAGAAGGAGAATGAATGCAACAGCTGACAGGTTTTTAACCTCCATATTCCCCAGTTTCCTCATGTGGACAGCAGGAATAGTAATAAAAACAGTACATTCTTACTGGGTTGTTTTGAGTATTAAAGGGAGTAAAGCATACAAAGTACTTAAAGTTACACTTACAGGCATAATATTATTTTCACAGATTTAACACACAAACATGGTATCAAAGGCAGACATTACATACAATTGTACAATGAGAGTGCAGTCTCTTCCATTAGACTCTTCACTGGAAACTCTTCACTGTTTTTTGAATAATTTCAGAAGAAAAGGTAAACATCTACCCAAACATGTCCATATGCCCATATATGTATCTGTGTTCATAGCAAACAATAATATATTTAAATATATTTGGTTTTTTTTTAGAAAATAAGATCGTCCTACATTCATTCTTCTCCGCCTTGTGTTGCTTTTAATGGTGCGTAGACCCAGATGCCCATTCTGGCTGTTGCCCTTACCAGATGTGTGGCTGTGGGTAGGTCATTCACTGTTCCATTGTCTTCTCTGTAAGAGTCCTTTTCTCACCGAATCGTGAAAATTCAATGGATGAATACACATAAAGCAGTCAGACCAGTTCCTCAGCCATGGCAAGCCCTTTATTATCATTAATAGTTTTCAAAATCAAAACATACAAATGCTCTTCATTAGCTTCTTTGCGATTGCATCCTTATGGCATACTTTTTAAACCCGTCCCCAGACATTTCTAAACGACCCGCAGTTACTTGTACAACAGTCCAGATGCTGCAGATACGGAGCTTGTCTGAACCCGAGGTTCCTCATTTGTAAAAGAAAGACCCAGAGTAGGGGATTTTTCAGACGTTTGCCAACATGAAAAGTCTCTCGTTGAAATGTTGTTGCATCGCCGTGTGTGGAGAGGTAGGAGGTGTAGTGAGAAGGGGCCAAAACAAGTCAGCTGAGAACTGTTGAAAAGCATCCTGGGTTCCCGGCGGGATGCGCTGTGGTCCTGTGTCCCCGCCCACATCTCACGTCAACTTGTCATCCCCACGTGTCCGGGGAGGGGCCTGGTGGGAGGGGCCTGGTGGGAGGGGCCTGGTGGGAGGGGCCTGGTGGGAGGGGCCTGGTGGGAGGGGCCTGGTGGGAGGGGCCTGGTGGGAGGTGACCGGCTCATCGAGGCCCTTGGCTCCTCGCTGTTCTCGTGGCGGTGAGGGAGCTCCATGAGGCCCGACGGTTGAAAACAGTGGCTCTCTCTCCCGCGGCCGTGCGGAGGGCCTTGCTTCCTCTTCGCCTTCTTCACCTTCCACTTAATCGTAAGTTTTCGGGGGCCTCCTCGACACGCTTCCTGTGAGGCCCATGGGACTGTGGGTCAGTTAAACCTCCTTTCTTCATCAGTTATGCAGTCTCAGGTAGGTCTTTGCGGCAGGGGGAAGATGGATTCACACACAGTGAGTTGGGGGACCCCGCTGGGTGCCCACCTGGGCGTAATCTCGGAGTGCGGGGAAGGCTTGGCCTGTGCGAGGCACCCACTGCTGGGTGCATTCCCTCCCTTGCCTTCTCCTCACTGCCTTCTGAGACGGGGCAGCTCAGTATCACCCCCTTCCTTCCACCGCACGACCCTTCCCCCGGCTTTTGTGGCCGGCGATTGCACGTGGTTACAAAAGAGTAGCCATGAGCCTGTTCTTCACTGCTCTGGGAGAAACCCTGCTTAAGACACTCTGTGTGACATTTTTTTTTTCTTATTGGAATCACAGCATATAAACAGAGAAATGTTCTCAGAATCGTTTTTGGAAATGCTGCTTCCTATAATGCTTTGAGCAGTTGATCTTCAGCATTCCTTGGGTACCACTGGAGTTGCTAGCGTGAATGTTTGGAATATATCTTCGTCCATTCCTAATACAAAATTCCTGTGGGCAGCTAGAAGGAGTAGTTCCAAATGCATTTTAATGTGTTTCTCCCTTCTCATTTCACACTCCGTTAATTCAGGTCAGGATCCTCTCCTGGAGGAGAAGGTATAAACTCTGACAGACTCTAAATAAGAGGGGGAGAAACCTCAGCTACGGAGGCTATCTGCTAGCAGGGCGACAATGATAAACTCAGGAGCGGCCAG
Source organism: Plecturocebus donacophilus (assembly GCA_004027715.1). Lineage (NCBI taxonomy): Eukaryota > Metazoa > Chordata > Mammalia > Primates > Pitheciidae > Plecturocebus > Plecturocebus donacophilus. Next base: position 10,913 of record PVKP010038156.1, read on the forward strand.
AGGGTTTTCTGCTATTTTCTGTTTCACAGCTAAATTTTCACAAAGTGGTTCAGGTTATATTTTTTCAACTTTGCCTCACAGCTGTAAAACAGTCAAAGTGCAGCGTGGAAGAGTAGTGATGAAGATTGTAGCCAATGACAGACAGCCTGCCCTTTTCCTCATGGTGAGGAAAAGGAGAAAAGACTTTGTATTACGCAGATTACAAAAGCGGTGGTGAGTCATTCTGCCTCCTTCAGCCTGTCACGACTGTTTTCATGCCATTCAGGTAAAGTAGAGAATTACTGAAACGTTTAAAGATAAACATTCATCCAGCATTTTAAAAGGACGGTTCATCCTTGAGCGGTCCCGAGGCCCGTGGACACAGGGAGCTGGCGGACGGCTGGGCGTGACTGCAGGGCCCGACAGACCCCGGCGGAGGAAGTCATAAGACAGCAGGTTTTGTTTGCATCGGAAAAGATCTTGGTTCATTCAAAGAAAGAATAAGATGAAGTCATGAGACCTAATAGGAATTGTTTTAGGGTCTCTGCTATTTCCAATGAAACAGGCATTTTTCTAACTCCGGGGTCACATACTGCCATACTGTCTAAAACCTCAGACTCATGAGCCTCGAAGAAATTCCTGCTTATTTTGAAAGGTGAAAGGAACCTCGTCATGTGGAAGACACCACCTTAGAGCTGATGACTCGGTGTGCGGCTTTGCAGGCCCACGTTCTGTCTGAGGTCGGTCTGGAGTGAGGCTGCCTGGCAGCAGGACCGCGTCTACGCTGGGCTCACGGCGCTGGCTGTCGGGGCTGCTGTGGTCCTAGGAGCTCCGCAGCCTCGACGACCTGGGGACGGTGGCGACCTCTACCTCCGGGTGAGCCACGGCAGAAAGTCTCCAGATATTGCCCAATGCTCTTCAGGGGAAAACACCCCGGGTGGGAGCCACTGGGCTGTGTGCAGTGCAGGGCGCAGGGTGGGAACGCACTGGGAGCCCGCCCTCCAGGCCAGTCTCCCGGAGCAGAGGAGATGAAGGGAAAGGAAAACAAACACAAGGGCGAGTCTCTAGCACAGGATGTAAATTGCAAAACGTGTACAGGCCAGCTTTTAAACACCTCGTGGGTGTGACGGTGTAGCTTAAAGTTCCTTTTCTGCTCTTATTTGCTCAGCAAATATTCATCCAGTGCCTCCCATGGGACGGGTGCTGTTTTAGGTTTTCCTACCTTAGAGAACCAGGCGAAATCCCTGCCCTCATGGAGCTCGTGTTCTCTTTGGGGAGCTAGACAATGAAGACAATTAGGACACTCGACAGATGTAGATACGTACTATAATGCCAGACCGTGGTAAGTGCCAGGAGGAAAGCTGACGCTGCTGGTGGGATGGAGAGCAGCTGATGGGGATGGCTGTCGGGGAGGCCTCTCAGAAACACTCCAATTTTTTGGCAAAGAATAGTTATCCTTCTCCTCTCCTCTCTGAGAGAAACCCATGCACTCCCACCTGAACCTCTTTAAACAGGCTCCCATGTGGCTCTGGTGCAACCCTCTTGTGCGTTCAGTGCTCCCTTGATTTCTGACATAACAAAGTAATTATTCACCTTCTCCTTCTATTGCCCAGACCTCAAATTAGCCATTTCCTCAAGGATTGGCATTATTAATGGGGTATAACTTACACAAAGTGTAAGAAAGTACACTAATCTTATGTGTACAACTCAATGAACTTTTACATACTTTACAGCAGGCAAGCACTTTTTAGATACAGATGTGGAACGTTTCTAGCACCTAGAAAGTTCCCCAGGGGCCCACTGCATGTATTACCTTCTCTCCAATCCTGTATGCAGTGGCAATTACAATACTCTTCAGTTCTGTATTATGTTTCTCAACGTTATGCCTGTGAGAGTCATTCGTATTCTTGTGAACGGCAGTGATCCATTATTTTTCATTGCTGTATAGTATTCTATTCAAGTTTTGATTTGGGTTGTTTGCAGTTTTTGGTTCTTGTGAATAAAACTACTATAAGAATTCTTAAACTGAGTTTACTGTCATAATGATGACATCTATACAGTAAGGTAATTGGGGTTTCTCTACTGGAATTAACTAATAACTCACAATTATTTCCTTAGCTTTGTAACTAAATGTCTGATTTTCTCAACGTTTCTCACTTTCTCTTAGGCTGCACAAACTGCCCGCATTTCGCTTATATAGAAAAAGATTACTTCTCTTCCAAATAACCTTGCCCAACCTACAAAAGCTTGCCGTTTTATTCATCAGTGAGAGGCAGTTAGTCAAGATTCTAACTGCCATTTGTGACTCATCCACACCTGTGAAGTGAGTGGATAAGTGACATTATAATATAAATAAATTCAGACATCATGAAAGGAAAATGGTGATTATTCCTCTAATAGAAAGTGACTCAAGGGTGCGTAGGAACATCTGGGACATTGATGTTCATTTCTTGTGACTGTTAGGAGAGTGCTTCTGTTCTGAGAATGTGGCCCTGGCTTGCTGAAGTTTTCTGTGGAGCCTTTTGAAATTTACAGTCACTGACATGGAAGGTCCATCCAGGAGGATTCTGACAAATGCTGTGCCAGCCGTGGTTCAGCGCTGCAGGTGTAGCCCAGGCGGAATATGCTGCCGGAGCTTTGAGCACAAGCTGAGACATTGCACACCACCCCCTCTCCCTACCATTAAGAACACTCTTTACAAAACTAAAACCCACTACAAACTAAGAAAAATATAAATGCAAATATAATAAAATAAAAGGAATGTTTCCCAGCTTCTGGAAAGAAAGCCAATGATCTCTCCTATAAGTGACGTGGGATACAGGATTCCACTCTGGAGTCCTCCAGCTGCTCCATGAGATAGCACAGAGTCTGCTTTCCCATCATGTCAGAACTCTGGGGCCTTAAGACCTCCCTCTTGCTGCTCCCGTGGAGTCCACACTCCAGAGGTGGTCACCCCACAGCCTGGGGCCTCTCCAGGGAGCAATCATTTGGGACTGCCCCGCTCTGATGTGTCAGGAGAGGCATTTGCCTTTAACCACTTGTTCATTTGGGGGTATTTTCTTACAGGCTCCCCGTGTCCTCAGTTCTGCATTCAAATAATTCTGAGTCTTTTTGTCTTTGTGATAAAACATGAAATAGCAAAAATAAATGTTTATTAAAACAAAGAGATCAATTCATTATTGTGGTGGCCATACATGATTCTATAATAGATTAGAAACTAGGCTAGGTGCAGTGGCTGACACCTGTAGTCCTAGCACTTTGGGAAGCCGAGGCAGGCAGATCATGAGGTCAGGAGTTCAAGACCAGCCTGGCCAACATGGTGAAACCCTGTCTGTACTAAAGATAGAAAAAATTAGCCGTCTGTGGAGGTGTGCACCTGTAATCCCAGCTACTCGGGAGGCTGAGGCAGGAGAATCACTTGAACCCGGGAGGCAGAGGTTGCAGTAAGTGGAGATCGTGCCATTACACTCCAGCCTGGGTGACAACGCAAAACTCCGTCTCAAAAACAAACAAACAAACAAACAAAAAACTATTTTGGAAATCTAACTTATTTTGCCTTCAGGTCTACACTTACCTATTCACTGGTCCACCGTCTTCCACAGACATCCACTAATGTCCCCTTCAGGAATATTCCACGGACCAGAGGCCCATTTGGGTGAATGGTGGCCAAACTTCAACATCACTCCCAGGGCCCTTTTATTCTGAAGGGCAGAGGCCTGGGAGGACAAAGCAGGATGGTGAAGAATCCAGGACTTTTGTGTAGGTGATTTAAATTTTTTCAAACAATATAACTTTCAAGATCAGAAATTAGCTAATGAAAACCTCTATACAGCTATAAGTTTGGTAAAGTGACTAGAAACAAGTTTGCATAAAAAATAAGAACTTGCCTGTATCAATAAAACCTTAATTAAAAGATATAATGGAAACATAGACAATATAGATAATATTGCCAAAAAATACAAACATAGGATTGGTAATAATGAAGACTGTGTTAGACTAACAGGACAGGATAAAAAATTAATGAAAAATAAATAAAGCTTTGAATAATAGAGTAAGCATTCTGTATTTTTGATGGAAAAACTGAACATGGCAAAGATTGAATTTTTTAAAAAAATAATGTGTAATTTAATTTTGATTCCAATAATAATTTCCACTGGACTTTTTTTTTTTTTTTACTACTTGAACAAATTGATTTGAAAATATACCACCAGGTAAACAGCAAGCATAAATTGCACAGATAAGTTTGAAGAAAAATATTCCTGTGATTAAAATGTTATTGTTAAAATAGCATGATAAGGAGTAAAGGTAGATAGATAATTTATTAAAACAGGGCAGAGAGTTTTAAAACAGACTAGGATATTTAATGAAGCTTAATGAATCAATGAGAGGAGAAATGTATTATTCAGTGCAACATTTCAGAGATTGGTCTTTTAGAAAAAAAAAGAAAATTTCTCACTGAGTCAGGCACGTCAATAATATTCAATATTCTCATCTTCAAAATGAAAGAGTTAAGAGATCTCCAAGGATTTCTTACTCTGTTAGTCTCTGAACTAAAAATTGTAAGAAGTAAAAGTAATGAATAGACTAGGAAGAGAAAAACCAGGCAGAAGAGAAGAAAGCTGAAGTTCCAGCAGATGTGCACATACATACACACACACAGAAACCCTGCAGGTGAAAGTGGATTTATCCAGGCATAAAGGAAAGGAAAAAGCTAAATGAAATGGGCAGTCAACATGCTTGTCAAATACCAAATTTGGGTAACATATGGTTTATAAACAGTACATTTGAGCATTCAGTTTCCTTTTCTTTCCTTTTTGGTCCAATCTCTTTTGTTCTTTAAAGTCTCCCCTTATGTTGCTACCTCAGTATAGAAAATGACAGGTAGAGGAGAATGATTGGACATAATTTAGATACTTTCAGGATGTTTTCAGTAGGTGTAAATTTAAAATGCTTATTTTGTAGTATATCAAGCTGCTATTTAAGACTTAAGGACAAAAAAAGTCAAAATTCTGAAACTTGAAGAAATGGTATTAAATTGCCTTGGAATCAGGGGGCTCAAGTATTTCAACTTTGAGAATCTAGTTATTCACTCTGAATGAAAAAATGTTGATGCAGTTGAAATCATTTTATGCAGTGAAATGCAAATTATGAGTGAGCAAATTATAGCCTGCTGCTTTTGTCTGGTTTTGGACTATACCTAGCATCATGCATAATTTGTAGAAAAGTGTCTATAGAGAAACCAGTGACAACCATTTAGTCATGTGCAAATCAGTTTACCCAGAGGAAGGCAACGTAAAGGAGAACACTGTTATCTCCTTAAATCTGTACCTGATGAAAATCACCTGAGGCCACATAAGAACTGTGGTGTAGTAATTATGTGCACTCATATAGCTTCCCATTGGAAAGAAATAATCCACATTGGTAACTGAATCAAGCAAAACAGGCATAAAATTAAGCGGATTTGTTTTATTTCAACTGTAAATTTCAGCAATTGGGGAAGAAAGTGGATACTTAGAATAAGTCAGAAGCAGCAGTTGGTGGTTCTGAAGCATCAGGTAATTGGACTCATGGTGACTATTCTATTTTTAAATTTTAAATTTTTGTGGGTAAATAAGTCCATATATTTATGGGATACATGTGATGTGTTCATACAGGCATACAATTTGTAATAATCATATTAAGGTAATCGGGGTAGTAATCATCTCAACCATTAATCATTTCTTTGTGGTAGGAATATTTCAATTTCACTCTTTTAGTTATTTAAAAATATACAGTGGGCCAGGAGCAGTGGCTCACACCTGCAATCCCCGCACTTTGGGAGGCTGAGGCTGGCAGATCACAAGGTCAAGAGATTGAAACCATCCTGGTCAACATGGTGAAACCCTGTCTCTACTAACAATACAAAAATTAGCTGTGTGTGGTGATGGGCACCTGTAGTCCCAGCTACTTGGGAGGCTAAGGCAGAAGAATTGCTTGAACCCAGGAGGCGGAGGTTGCAGCGAGCGGATATCATGCCACTGAACTCCAGCCTGGTGACAGAGTGAGACTCTGCCTCAGAAAAAAAAAAATACACTAAATTATTGTTGCCTATTGTGCTATCACATACTTGAGATTTTTTATTCTATCAAATATGTTTTCCTACCCATTAACCAGCCCTACTTTTCCCTCTACTCCCTGATACTTTTCTCAGCCTCTGGTAACCATCATTCTACTATACAACTCCATGAGTTCAATTGCTTTAATTTTTGGCACCCACATATGGGTGAGACGTTGCAAAATTTGTCTTTCTGTGCCTAGCTTATTTCACCTAACATAATGTCCTCCAGTTCCATCCATGCTGTTACAAATAACAGGACTTTACGTTTTTATGAATGAATAATATATTCCCTTCTATCTATGTACCACATCTTAAAAATTTCATGCATCTGTACTTAGACATGTAGGTTGATTCCGAATCTCAGCTATTGTGAATACTGTTGCAATAAACATGGGAGTGCAGATATCTCTTCACTAATTCTTTTCTTTCGGGTATATATCTAAGAGTGGGATCATGTGGTAGTTCTATTTGTAGCTTTCTGAGGAAATTCCATACTTTTCTCCATAGTGGCTGTAATAATTTACATTCCCACCAACAGCGTATGTGGGTTCCTCTTTTTCCACATCCTCGCAAGCACTGTTTATTGTCTGTCTTTTGGATAAGAGCTACTTTAACTGGGGTTAGATGATAGCTCATAGTTTTTATTTGCATTTTTCTCATGATTAATAATATTGAACATTTTTTCGTATACCTGTTGGCCATTTGTATGTCTTATTTTGAGAAATGTCTCTTCAGATCTTTGGCCTATTTTAAAATTGGATTATTGGATGTTTTCCCTTTGGACTTGTTTGAGCCCCTAATATATTCTAGTTAATAATCCTTGTCAAATGAATAGTTTGCAAATATTTTCTCCCATTCTGTGGTTTGTCTCTTCACTTTATTTCCTTTGCTGTACAGAAGCGTTTTAACCTGATGTAATCCCATTTGTTCATTTTTGCATTGGTTGCCTGTGCTTTTGAAGTATTATCAATAGTTCTTTGCCCAGACCAATGTTCTGAAGAGTTTCTCCAATTTTCTTAGTAGTTTTATGTCTCACATTTAAGTTTTTAATTCATTTTGATTTGATTTTGGTATATGGTGAGTGATAGGAGTCTTGTTTCATTCTTCTGCATATGGATATCTAGTTTTCCAAGCACCATTCATTTAAGAAACTATTTCCTCAATGTATGTTCTTGGCACCATTGTAAAAAATGAGTTTACTGTAGATGTATGGATTAATTTCTGGATCTCTATTCTGTTCCATTGGTCTATATGTCTTTCTTTTAGGCCAGTATCATGCTGTTTTGGTTACTATAGTTCTGTAATATAATTTGAAGTCAGTTAATTTGATAACTCCAGTTTTCTTCTTTTTGTTCAAGATGGGTTTGGCTATTCTGGGTATTTTGAGGTTTCATGTAAATATTAGGATCATTTTTTCTGTTTCTGTGAAGAATGTCATTGGTATTTTGACAGGGATTACACTGAATCTGCAGATAGCTTTGGGTAGTATGGATGTAACAATATTGATTCTTTCCATCCATAAGCATATATCTTTCCATTTCTTTGTATACTGGTCAATGTCCTTCATCAGTATTTTACAGTTTTTATTATAGAGATCTTTTACTTCTTTGGTAAAGTTTATTTCTATGTACTTTGTTTTATTTGTTGCAATTATAAATGGCATTACATTCTTGATTTCTTTTTGAGGTTGTTTGCTGTTGGCATATAGAAATGCTACTGATTTTTGTATACTGATTTTGTATCCTGCAACTTTACTGAATTTGTTAATCAGCTCTAATAATTTTTTGTTGTCCTTAGGTTTTTCTAAATTATAAGATTATGCCATCTGTGAACAAGAATAATTTGACATTTTTTTCCCCAACCTGGATGCCCTTTATTTCTTTCTCTTGTCTAATTGTTCCATCTAAGACTTCCAGTACTATGTTGAATAATAGTAGCGAAAGTGGGCATCCTTGTCTTCTTCCATATCTTAGAGGAAAGGCTTTCAGTTTTTTTCCCATTCAGTATGTTACTAACTGTAAGATTGTTATATATTGCTTTCTTGTGTTTACATATATTCCTTCTTTACCCATCTTTTTGAGAGTTTTTATCATGAAAGGATGTAGATTTTTATAGAATTTTTTTTCAGAATTATTCAAAATTATCATATGGTTTTTGTTGATATAATATATCATTCTGTTGATATGTTACATCACACTGATTGATTTGCATATGGTGAACCATCCTTACGTTCCTGGAATAAATCCCACTTGGTCATAATAAATGACTTTTTAAACATGTTATTGAATTTGAGTTGCTAGTATTTTGTAGAGGATTTTTGTATCAATGTTAATCAGAGATATTGGCCTGTACTTTTCTATTTCTGTTGTGTATTTGTCTGGCTTTGGCATAAGGATAATACTGGCCTTGCAGAATGAGTTTGGAAGTATTCCCCCCTCTTCAATTTTTTTGGAATAGTTTGATTAGGATTGATATTAGTTCTTCTTTAAATGCGTGGTAAGATTCAACAGTAAAGCTATCAGGTTCCACTCTTTTCTTTTTTCATTTTAATCCATTAGGTGCTGCCAGAAAATTTAATTTCAGTTTTATTTAGTAGGCCACTGACTAGTTTAGTTCATAAACTTTATGTTTCCATGGCTCTTTAGTTTGTTTAATTGATTCAAAATGGTAACCAATAAAAGTTTCAAATTTTAAAACCTTTTATTTGTAAATGAATTCCTATGAAAGTTGTAAGTACAAAATCTCAGAAAGATACAATTATACTACATGATATCTACATGTCACAAAATCATGATCAGAAGTTTTGCTCTTGCTCCCAAATAAAATGTTGACCTAACAGACATTTTCAAGTAAATACTTGGCTGTTCTTGAATCTCTAAGTAAGTATTTTAAATTACAACACCTGCCAAAAAAAAAAAAAAAAAAAACTTCAGGGAAAAAGAAATAAATGGGCCCTGGGCTATGTCTTACCAGAATCCACTTTGGAGAGGAAGAGGACTTTGGAGGCACAGATAACATTGTACTATTAATTTCCTAGACTACTTGCCTAACTTTGATTTGTCTCATCCAAGACAGGATTGAGAAGGAAAAATGTAGTATTATCTAGCCTTTTGTTTAACTTTTACCTATTTCTTCACAGAATTAAATGATAAAGGAGAGACAAAAATAGGTTATTAAATTAATCATCAAGACTAAAGACAGATATTTAAGAGATATTTTAATGATTAATTGTGAAATCACCCTTCAAAAGATGAAAAAGAAATTTTGAAACAATTCTTGGCTTGGTCTGGAGGGCAATAGTGTTTTCAGTTAAAAGTTTGATAATAGTGTTGTCACTAAAATGGTGGAATAGGAAGTTCCCCCATAGAGACACTGACTTAACAATTTATGGACCAAATAACCTTTTTGAGAACTCCAGAAACAACTTATGTTGCAGCACCCAGGTAAGTCCAAAGCCAAGATGAGCTGTGTTGAAGTGGATAAGAAAGTGTATTATGTTTACTTGTTATAGCCCCTTCACCTAGAATGCACAGCACAGCATGCTCAAGAGAGAATCTGGAATATCAGAAACATAAAGTGGGGAGGCAAAATGTAAAGAAGTAAAGTTTTTGTATGCGATTGAAGTAGTTATCAGTTTAAAATATATTATTAAAACTTTAAGATGTTTTATTGCAGGGAACCAGCCCTACATTACCCGTGGGTACCTGTGTTCTGTGGCAACAAAGGAATGAGAAAAAGAGAGATTAAGAGAAAAAGTGGGACCAGGGGGCCAATGCTTATTACTGGAGGAGACAGTGAAGGCCCCAAGCTCTGATCATCCAACTATTTATTGGTTACAATCACTTTGATCTATAGGGTAGGGGTGGAGTAATGGTGGGGAGAGGGTGACGTGATGGTGGAGTGAATCAGTGATTTGGTATTGAATCAGTGAGCCAGAACTAGCATGTTATTCTAAAGACTGTTAACAGTGGTGGTTTCAGGAGTTTGATAAAACAAGAACATGTGGTTATCTTTAGCCTGTTATCTACGTGCAGCTGGTGGAACACAGGCCTTACAAGGAGCCTACAAGTCTGGCTATGTCATAGTGCTATGAAAGGGTTTTATGTCCT
>PVKP010038157.1:0-21101 GCA_004027715.1 Plecturocebus donacophilus
CTCCTGATTTCTTGTTCGTCTAGGTGTTTTTATTGAGATGTAGAGAATATCTGAATTAGTAATGCCTTAGAAAATCTGTACACACACAGCTGAGAGAAATAGCAGGTCTGGAGGCTAAGGTGCTATTTACTCCCAGGGGCTGACCTGTTATTGAAATACTTGTGCAGGAACGGATGTTTACAAATTACTGTGTTGGAGGTTAAAAGGATCAGAGTGATAGCCTCCATCCTGTCTATCGTGTTTAAGGAGAATTGGCTATGTGGTTCACTAATGTTCTATTTAAGCAAAATTTCTGTAAAACTAGTAAATGCTACCCCCATCTTTTGTAAATTAAAAAAAAAAGTTTAAAATCAAGCTTGCTGATCAAGAGTGATTTGATACTTTTGTTACGTTTAGGAAATCTTTATTGTCAGGAGATTTCTCATTCCGCAGAAATAAGGATCTGGCGTATCCACACAATCCTAGGAAGCCGATGCAGTGGAAGGAAGAACTGCTGCGCCCACTCCGCTGAGGGCGTCACGAGTCCTTGTGCGCGCCGGCTCATTTGCCAGTGAGTGGCGTCATGATGAGACCTAATTCTCTGCCCCTTGAGACCTAAGCACATGAAGTTTTTAAAAATTTTCTTTGGGAAGAGCCTGTTTCTTACTAAAAAGGTCAGACCAGTGTGATGTGTGGACCTGCTGTGTACCAAGATCACACTCTTGAGTGGAATAGAGAGACAGCAGGAATAAACAGAGGGCTTTCCTGTCTCCCGAGGGAGCAGAGACCTCTGTTCTCTCCACTCGCCAGCCACAGCCTGGGGTTGGGGGCCTGGAAACAAGCTTAGGCTGGCACTTGATGTTCACATGGGAGTCTGGTTTAAAGTTTGACTCAGGAAGTTAATGATCTGACCAGACAGACAGGTTTTTATTTTGAGAACTGACAAGCTTTGTCTCCTTAAAACAAAGGAAGTAGTTAAACCAAGGCCACAGAAAGGTAAGAATTGACTTAAGAAACAAAGGCCATGGTTGTCAAGCAGTGGGGTTCAAAATACAATTTTGTTAATAAAAGTAACTTAAGGCAACATTTGAAAGCCTTTTTAAAGGTTAGATAGATACACTTTCTTTTGGCCAAGATTTCTTCCATTTATTCTAAGTATCTTTAGGAGCACTCCAGTTCCTTTGATCTTAGATGGAATTTTAGTGAATTAACCTCCATTTCACATAAAGTGTAACATTCAGTTATTTGACGAATATGTATTTAATAACAACTTAGAAAACCAAATTTACTAAGCTTACTTTCCTATAAGTATTCCTTTCATAATTAGAGTCCTTTGAAGAAAATAATACAAGGGAAGCAAAAGTTTGGGAATCTGAGCTCTGGTCAGGACAGTGCTGGAGAGGGGCTCTTGAGCCTTCTTGCTTTCATTCCTGACCCTTGGTGAAGGTTTAGATTGGAAATCGTAGTCAACTTTCTCTCCTCAGGTGGCAATTTACTCCAAGTAGGATTCTAATGTCCCTGTGTGACCCCAGTGACCCTAGCACTGAGTTTATAGACCTATGATCAATAGCTAAGATTATTTCCAGATCTTGTGCTGATTTGTCTTTCCTGTATTTTATAAACCCTTCTAGTTTAAAAGAAGTTTTACCATAAAAATTTCAAACATTTAAACTTTTTTTTTTTTTTGAAGAAAACTTTATCTGAAAGTTTCTTAGCTTGAGGTTTGGCAGCCACCCTTTTCTTAGGAAAAAACTTAAATATTTATAGAGATTTTGCCTCAAGGGCTTAAGACATTTATGAGAGTTCAGATGCTAACCATGATGTGACGTGTAAGAGGCTTCATTAGTAATGACCTGTATCTTCATAACCTCAGCAATATGATAGAAAGGGCCATCAGCATTCTGATCAGGTCATGCTCTGTATGCCTTTATGGCATCGCAGAGGAAAAATGGGTGAGCCATCATTTGGTGTTGAGGGTGGGATTTGGGACTTATATCTAAAATTTTATTTGCATATTTTTTTGTTGTTCTGACAGAGAAATTCACTGCATGTGACTATGACCAGGCATGATTTTATCAGAAGTTTAATAGAATCTGTAACATTTTCTGTAGTTCAGCTGACACACTGAAGATGTCTTCACTGTGACCAGCCTTGTCAACAGCCGGTTCACAGCGACACAGGCTGGGTCTAGGATGGGTCTTGCAGTCGGTAGCCGTGCAAGGCTGCATCTGATTCCCAAGTCCAGTGGCTCTCCTCCCATGTTTACAGATCAGGCCATGACCTTTCCCTACTGCAGGATGTTTGCAAGAGCAACTCTCAACTGAGGAATTTGCTTATTTGACTGCTCCAATACTGCTTGGTTGAGAGAGTTCAAAGTAGAAAGTCTTCTGAGGGGATAAGATTTATGTATTATTTACAGTGCTTCAGTTGTCTGTATCAGAAAATCCGGTCTAAATTGGCTTTAACGGAAAAAGATGTTGCCGGTCCATGTGACAAAGAGGTTCAGAGCTGCTTGTGACTTCAGGCTGGCTCTGCAGAGCCCAGTCCTCTCTGCACCTCCTGCCAAGCTCTCCTCCTGAGGCTTTGCTCTCAGAATTTCCCCTTGTGGAGGCAAAATCCCACAGCCAGTGGAAGCAGAAGTGCCTTGGAATATGTTCCTCTGGCAGCTCCTACAAGTCCCTCAGCAGATGCTGGCATTGGACCAGCTTTAGTCATGAAGTTCTGCTGTGGCACAAAGAGGAACGCTGACCTGATACCGCAGTCTCGGGTCATCCACTCCATTCCCGGTGCTATGGCTGCGGCATCAATGGAAGCAGGCAAGTCGTGCTGCCTCTGAAACAAAGTCGATGAAATATTCAGCCACAGAAAACAAGTTTCCACTCCAGCGAACTAATTCAAATGGATCGAGCATCAGATATATGTATGATTTGTATATACATATATAATTAAAATGCATTGAGTATCTAGATGTAGGACCAAAGTACTTTTAGGGAGTCACAAATTGGTAAAAAATAAGTTCTGGTCTGTAAGGATTGTACAGATTAGTGGTAGAAAAGGTGAGAGTACAAAGGAAGGAGGAAGGAGAGACAAATGTACAGGTTATCCCAAGTCACAACCCTGAGTGCCAGAAACATGAACATTTTACCATGAGACGTCATTTCCAGTCAAGCCTGGGCTCCCTTTCTCCCTGGAGGCACTGGCGTTTCAGGTGCGGATGAATTAGAGGGGGCAGGTGTGTCTTAGCTACCCACAGACTTGCTTGTTTGTCTTTGGTTACTGTTAACCCTAAAACACTGCTGATAACGCCACAGAATTGGACAGGAGATTCCAGGAGTCCAGCTCTCTTACAGGCTGATAGCAGCTTCTGTCTGCCGGTGGACTCCCTGGCTGACCCACGCCTTCTATGCTGAGGAAACTGGGGTGAGCTCTCGCCTCCCTCTGCACTCCTCTTCTGGGCACACCTGGCAGTGGAGGTGTCTGTGAGCCTTCCTGGGGTCTCTGCTTGGGGTAAGCTCTCTGGTCTCCTGGCACTCCGCTCTGGCTTGACGTTGTTCTTGCTTTGTCCTGGAGAAAGGCTGTTTGGGGCACATGCCATCCACTTGCACCTTGCTGCCCTCTGACCTCTCCCTCAAGGTCTGGAAAACGTTGCATAGTCTGAGAAGCTGAGAAACTGCTGTTACTGAGTACATTGTCTTCTAAATCCGTTGGATTTTCTATACAAATGAGTCTATGTAGGGATCCCTCACAGGGTTTCACCTTTAATCCTGAAAGCCATACAAAATGCTTTATTCATTTCACAAATGTTTACTGGGCATGGCCAGGCGCAGTGGCTCACGCTTGTAATCCCAACACGTTGGGAGGCAGAGGCAGGTGGATCATGAGGCCAGGAGTTCAAGACCAGCCTAAGATGACGAAAGCTCGTCTTTACTAAAAATGCAATAATTAGCCAGACGTGGTGGCAGGTGCCTATAATCGCAGCTACTCAGGGAATTGCATGAATTCAGGAGATGGAGGTTGCAGTGAGCCGAGATCATGCCACTGCACGGTGGCCTGGGTGACGGAGCAAGACTCTGAATAATCAATGTGCTCACCCTCAAGGAGCTTACATTCTAGTGAGGGAGCTATACAAAAATATACACACACACATTTGTGTATCTGCCGTGGTGCAGACTGCGTGTCTCCATGTGAGATCTAAGCAGTGGAGTCATATCATCTGAGAGGTTACTTGGACACAGCCATTCTCTGGAGAATTGGCCATACGGGCCAATGCTGGGATCTAACAACCAGGAGGCTGCCACAAAGGCCCAGCAAGAAGTAGTATTCTTGGGCCGGGCTGGTAGCAGGCAGGGGCGTAACATAGTCAGATTCTGAGTCTGTTTTGAAGGTTTACGTTCTCTTAGGGTTTGCTAATGGATTAGTTATGGGCTTGTAAGAAATTGAGAAATCACAGCTGGCCCAGGGACGAGCACCACCTCTCAATGGAATCTACCTAGAGAGGAAGGCTCCAGCCCAGGGGGATAGGCAGGTGGATATTTCAAGTTCTAGTATTTGAATATGTTGCATTTGAAATGCTACAATTGATATCGCAAGTCTGGAATTTAAAGGACAGTTAAAGAATAAATAAAACTTAGGGAATTACCAAATATAAATGGTGCTTGAAGTCACAGAACCTGGGCAGCATCTGAGGTCTGAGTGTCAGTAGCAAAGACGGAACCTTAGGGAAGACAGAGGACCCCAGTGGAGGCCAGGAAGGAGCAAGCCCCATTCGCTCTCCCCAGAGGCATAATCAAGTCAGCATTTGTCCCTGTCATGCTGTGTCGGCATGTTTTTTGAAAAAAGAAACGAAAGGTGCCTTTCCCAGACCACGTAAGCAGGATATGAGGGGTCTGTTCCCAGGTCCTTCTCAGGTGGTTTTCGTGCAGCCTGGTGGCATGCTTGGCTGCCAGGAGGAAGGGAGAGCCCCTGAGGCAATAGAGTCCAGGGGGCCTTTGCCCTATAAGTGAACAGTGGCTGCAATCCCATTCAAATGCTGTGACCGTGGCACCCTGCCCAGCAAGGTTCATGTACTTGCAGGGCTGTGCCGAATGGTTCCTCTAGAAGGCAACGTTTAAAATGGTCTTGAGGAATGATTTGTATTTCCACAGGTTAGAGCTTAGCAAATATTTTTCTGTAAAGAACCAGATAGTATGTATAGTAGGCTTCATAGGCCTAGAAGTGAAATTAAAGATATATAGGCACTTCTATAGCAAGAGAGAACAAATTTCCACGCATTTTTCATTGGCAAAACTGAAAGTATAATAATTATGTTTTTGCAATGCAAGTCCACTGGTGAGAAGAATGGAATTGTCTGTATCGAGGTGTAACATTTCACTTACTGAGGCACAGTTAGTGTTTCTTATCCTCAAAATACAGCACAAATATCCAACTGCTATTGCTGCTCTCTAATGCGATTTGGTCTATTTCATCTTTGAAAGTGCCTTTTTACACAAAATATTCTCCTTTGACTTGATTTTTTCCAACCATTAACAAATGTAAAAGCCATTTTTACTCCACAGGCGAGCCACCTGTCAGGGTCTGGCCAACCCAGCTGTCAGTTCCCAACTTCCTGCCTCTCGGCTCCCAGAGCGCCCCCCACCCACCCACCCAGTTTATGTTCTGGGATAAGCAGCATTCCTTGAAGTGTGACTACTGTGCAGGGGGCAGGACATGAGCTTCCTCAGGAGGGGGTTCTGGAGGGGTCTTTAGGGAGAAAGGGAACTCCAGTGGAGACCCCCAGCCTCGGGCAGAGGATGTGGCCCCTCCAACCTGGCCTAGGGAAGTCCTTTCCAAGCCCCCTGCTCAGAAATCAGACCCTCCCCCCAGCCCTGAAGGGTTCCTGTTCTGGCTAGCACCCAGGCTCCCACCACATGTCCACACCACCAGCTGCAGACTCCCTCTCTCCAGAGCGGCCTCTGCTCAGCACACCCGACGTGTCCAGCCGTGGGCATGTCTGTTGATCTCTGGGCTGAAGCACACTTTTCCCACTGAGGGCAGAATCTGTCCCAGGCCCTCGTTCCTGAGCACGGTCACAGCCCAGGGTGTCATACAGTTGCCTTGTATCTTTTGTCAGAGTTAATCATTCTCACACTGCACTGCCCTCTCTATAACATCTTGCTTGGACCTGGACGGCCACAGCTACCCCAGCTGAACAGGAAGCTGTAGACAGAGGAGTTAGTGGGGCTGGGGTCCTAACGAGGGAGGGGCAGGATGGAATCCTATAGTCTTAAATGGTTTTCAGGTGTGCATGCTGATAGGAGTGCTTGGCATAGCAAGATAGCACATCTCCTTATCCATTTTAATGTTTATTTGGAAAGGCAGCATCACTGTTTTCCTTTTTAGAGGACTTGCAAGTAACATTATTAATAATATGTAATCCAAAAGATAATATTAATATACAATATAATTACATTTGATAAGTATTTTATTCATTTTTTCACCTAAGTGATTAAAATGCATATTAAAAATAAGTCAAATCTAGCCCTAAGTTCAAAAATCAACATTTCAAATACTTCTTTATTTTGTTAAGCAAACACCACAGAGAAATCCGAATGATTTTTTATGTAGTAATTAGGGTAAAGTTAGCCACAATAACAAGTAGGTCGTTGAATCTCAATTTCTTAACACACCGAGAGTTACTGTTTCGTCACATCATAGTTGAATGTGGCTGTTCGGCCGTGGGCAGTGTCCTGCAGGTGGTGACTCCATGGCTCTGCCATCAAAGTCCTCTTTATCCAGCAAGTGATGAGGAAAGCGGGAGGAGGAAACACACTCCTAACGGCCTCAGTGTAGAAACCATCAGCTCCCAGCGATGGCACAGGGGGCACTCGGGGGCAGAAGGCCGCGGTCCCAGCGCCACAGCGACTGCAGAGCCCTCCACGTGCAGCTCATCCCGTCATTCCATCCAAATTACAGTCAACATGTTCGCCTTCTAAGCAGACTAATTGGTATCAGTCCGTTTTCCAGTTATATTCTCATGAGTCTAGCTAACTCATACCAGCTCAACAATATTCCTTCTCCTTTTTAGCAATTAAAATTGCAGCAAAGCTAGGTTCCCTCTGAGTGTGTCCTCACTAAGTGGAGTGGCATAAATGCTATATTGGAAATTTGGAAAATTGAAAATGTCCCTGACCATGTATCTTTTTCTTGATCGCTTGTAGAATACCAAAGAAAGATTTTTCGACTTGCAACATGATTAAAATCATAGACGAAGGGAGTATGATAACAAAAAACAAAACAAAAAATAAAACAAACAAAAAAAAAAAACCAGGAAGAAAGCAGGAACAGAAAGTGCACAAAACAGGAAATGTAAGCAGAAGAAAAATTCCCTCGTGTTCAGCCAATCCCACATCAAACTGCGTCGTCCCATCTTTTCCTTCTGATGAGCCTGTCCCGCCTCTTCGAGCCTCCCTGGGAAGGTGGGAATTTCATTTTACGGTAACACCCAGTGGTTCTAAACATGAGCAATTGTTTTAAACCATTTTGATAATGTAATAAAAACCTTAAAATATTTGCATTTTTTTTCTTACTAATTCCAACTCTTAAGACTCTCCCGTCTGGGCGAGGTGGCTCACGCCTGTAACCCCAGCACTTTGGGAGGCCGAGGCGGGTGGATCGTGAGGTCAAGAGATCGAGACCATCCTGGCCAACATGGTGAGACCTCGTCTCTACTAAAAATACAAAAATTAACTGGGCGTGGTGGCGGGCACCTGTAATCCCAGCTACTCGGGAGGCTGAGGCGGGAGAATCACTTGAACCCGGGAGGCGGAGGTTGCAGTGAGCCAAGATCGCGCCATTGCACTCCAGCCTGGCGAGAGCAAGATTCCATCTTTAAAAAAAAAGATTATCTCCCAAGATAATTACTACCTGACAGTAACACCTATAAAAGCTAAAAGTGGAGACAGTCTACATGTTTAGCAGTAGGAATCAGTCGAAGCATACATCAAAACGCAGACAGCAGTGTTGGTGGATAGAATGTTATGGATGTCTTTTATCCTTCATGTTTGCATATCTGTGCCTTTCCCTTTGTTTTACAATGTACTTGCACATTGTACAAATAATTTCTGATCATGTAAAAATATAGAAATGTTGTTGCCATAGTCGGGTCTTTTCCACTATGAAACTGAAAAAGTTCTATAATTGCTGATTTTTTTATAATTTGATATTTGACATTCTAAATCTTCAATGAATTTGGAGTTTATCTTTCTGTATCACAAAGCTGTGAATGAATTTTTGTTTTTCTCCTCAAACAACCATTATCTAGTATGCAATACATCACTTCAAATAGACTTGAGGGGTCATTTTCATTATATACTAAATTTGTAAATATATTTGGGTCAATTTCTGAATTTTCTTTTTTGTAAATTGATTTTACATCTGCCATTATGTATTAATCTTAGAGGCTTTGTAATGTGTCACAAGTTCTGACAAGCCAGGGCTCTCTCATTGTTCTGCTTTTACGTATTTTTTCCTAGCTCTTGCTTGTTTATTTTCCCATTTGAACTTGAAAATTGCTGTGTTTTCTTAAAAGACTCTTGTACCATAGAAGACAGATTTGATTTCATTAAGAAAAAACAGGTAGAAAAAAAGCAGCAAATTCAAAAGACAAGTGACAGGGAGTCAGTATTTTTAACTCATATTCCAGAAAAATGATTAATTTCATGAATTTGTAAATCAATAAGAAACAGAGAGAAACCCCCTGTAAATGGACAACGTGCATGAGAAACATTTGACAGAAAGGTAGTCGGCGTTGCTCATCATAAAAAACAAATGGAAAATGCCCAGAGAGCTGCTGGCCATGGCAGCAACGTGGCCTCTGTACTCACAGCCATGGTAAACAGCTGGGAAACTGGGCAGCTGTGTGTGGAGCAACGTTTGCACGTGTTAAACACGTCTGAGATCCATGAGATGAGGGGAACAGGGTGAACTCCATTAGCAACCATTTTCTGCCTGGAGCACTTCCTAAACTGCAGGACAAGGAAGAGGCACCCAGAGCTCAGGCTCCTGCTGAAAAGAAGAGGCAGAAGTTGAGTCTGAAGGGCCCGAGGTAACTGGAATTTGCAGAGCATGTTACTAGCAGTGTGGGACCATGAAGGGAAAGAGCTCCAGAAATCTGCAAAAGGATCTCCTTGAGCCTTCAGCTGAACGTTAAGTGCTGTCTGTGCAGGGTGACACTTGCAAAGCAGGGCAAGAACAGCTGCCTTGAAGCTTCGAGGTGAACTATTCTCAGTGCTTGCAGCAGGCGGGGGACAGCTGTTCCAAACAGCCACAATGGAGAGAGCTTATTAAACAACCAGGCACCCAGGAGAGAGACCAGAGGGACACACCTTGATGGGTAAAATGGTTCTGCTACTCTAGACATACAAACAGAACACAACAATAAGCCAACAAATGATTAAGCTGACCTGCAAGTAACTCACTGCCTGCTAACACAAAGGTCAACACTTTTAAGGGAGACAATGAAATCTAGGCACTCAACATGGTAGTATCTACAATGCTCTTTTACTAGAAAGAAGTAAAAACAGGAAAACATAACTCACAGCTAGAAGAAGATTCATTCAAAAACAGATCTAGGAATGGCAGATTATACTATTTAAAACACCTATTTTACACAAAAAGAATAAAATACCTAGGAATAAAGCTAACCAAGGAAGTAAAAGATCTCTACAACAAGGATTACAAAACACTGCTGAAAGAAATCAGAGATGATACAAACGTGGAAAAACATTCCATGCTCATGGATAGGAAGAATCAATATTATTAAAATTTCCATACTGCATAAAGCAATTTATAGATTCAATACTATTTCTATTACACTACCAATGACATTGTTCACAGAATTAGAAAACAAAATGATTTTAAGATTCATATGGAACCAGGAAAGACCCCAAATAGCCAAGTCAATCCTAAGCAAAAAGAACAAAGCTGGAGGCATCATGCTATTTGACTTCAAACTGTACTACAAAGCTACAGTAATTAAAACAGCATGGTAGTGATACAAAAATAGACACATAGACCAATAAACAGAATAGAGAGCCCAGAAATAATGCCACACACCTACAATCATCTGATCTTTGACAAAGTCAACAAAAATAAGCAATGGGGTAAGAACTCCATATTAATAAATGGTGATAAAATAACTGGCTAGCCATATGCAGAAGACTGAAACAGGACCCCTTCCTTACACCACACACAAAAAATCAATTCAAGATGGATTAAAGACTTGAATATTGTTAAAAGAAAAACTTCAGCTGGATTAAATTTTAAAGAGTTTAATTGAGCAACGGATGATTTGTGAATCAAGCACCTCCCAGAATCACAGCAGAATCAGAGATTCCAGGGATGCCTCGTGGTCAGAACAAATTTATAGACAAAAAAAAAGGAAGTGACGTAGAGAAATCAGAAATGAAGTACGGAAACAACTGGACGAGTTACAGCTCATCATTTGCCTTATCTGAACAGTTTGAACACTCAGCAGCGTATGAGTGGTTAAAATATGGCTTCTGGGATTGGACAAGACTGAGCTATTGTAACAAATGCATACTCGTAAATTAGGTTCTCAATTTTGTCTACATATTAAGTTAGGTTGCAGTTCATCTACAAGGACTCAAATATAGAAGAATGGAGTCCTTCTCATGTCATATTTAGCCTGCTTTAACAATGTAAAACCTAAAACTATAAAAACTCTGGAAGATAACCTATGAAATTTCATTGTGGACATAATTGCTGGCAAAGATTTTATGATAAAGATGCCAAAAGCAATTACAACAAAAATAAGAATTGACAAATGGGACCTACTTAAACTAAAGAGCTTCTGAACAGTGAAAGAAACTATCAACAGAGAAAACAGATAACCTAGAGAATAGAAGAAAACATTTGCAAGCTATACATCCAACAAAGGCCTAATATCCAGAATCTATAAGAAACTTAAACAAATTAACAAGCAAAAAACGACTCCATTAAAAAGCGGGCAAAGGACACAGACAAAAGATTTAAGTGGACACTTTTCAAGGTATAGAAATAAGTATAGAAAAAAGTGTTCAACAACATTAGTCATCTGAGAAATGAAAATTAAATCCACAATGAAAGGCCACTATATACCCACTAAAATAACTAAAATTTTAAAAACTGGACATTGCAAGTGTTGGGGAGGATATGGAATAACCAGAACCCTTGTAAACTTCTGGTGGAAGCCTAAGTGTACAGTCACTTTAGAGAACTCTTTGTGTGGCTCCTTCCATCATTAAATACACATTTACCACATGAACTGGCAAGTATGTAGGATAGGAATCCTACGTAATTACCCAAAAGAAATAAAACATTTTTTCACAAAAGGCTTACACAGGAATATTTATAGCAGTTTTATTTGTAATAGCCAAAAGCTGGAAGCAACCCAATTGTCCATCAACAGTGACTGGAAGGACAAATTTTGCTATGTCCACACATTAAAATACGAGTTGGCAGTCAGAAAGGAAGAGCTTTTGATCTATGCAGCAGTGTGTATGAGTCTCAGTATTTTTGTGGTGCGTAAAATAAGCTAGACAGAAAAGAACACACACTGATGATTTCATGTGAAGTTCTGACACACACAATTCATGCACAGGGACAGAAATCATCAGATCGGCACCAGCCTGAGGCAGGGACTGGGCACAGGAGTGGCCGCTGCAGAAGGCGTGGAAGGAGTGGTCAGGAGTGGTCTGTACCTCTCTCTGTCCATGCCCACGGAGCTGTACCTGTAACACTGGTAGATTTCATTTTGTAAATTGTATCTCATGAAGTTGATCTGAAAAGTCTACACTGAGAGCCAATATTTTAACTATTTCTGAAATAACATTGAGTAAAAAGATGCAAAGTGGCAAAATGCACTAATGCTATGTTGCCACTTGTTTTTAAAAGGAGTAAAGAGCTACACATACGGGTCATGCACTTCATATTTCTTGCATAAAGTATCTGGAAATATCTTCCTCTACCATTGATGATTCTCGGGATGGATTTTTTTTTTTCCCTGGTTTGGGTCTTGCAAATACTCCTGTGTTGAGCCACAAAGAACTGATACTGACATCTTTTAAAGAAATTAGAACTCCAAAATGACCCGAAATCAGTTTTCACTTTTTAAACTTTTATTTTGAGGCAGGGCCTCGCCCTGTTGCCCAGGCTGGAGTGGAAGGTGCAGTCATAACTCACTGCAGCCTTGAACTCCCAGGTTCCTGTAACCCTCCTGCCTTAGCCTCCTGGGTAGCAAGGACTTCAGGTGCACACCACCATGCCTGGCTGAGTTTTTAAATCTTTTTTATTGGTAGAGACGGGGTCTCACTATGTTGCCCAGGCTGGTTTCAAACTCCTGGCCTCAAGTGATCTTCCTCCCTTGGCCTCCCAAAGTGCTGCAAGTGCCCAGCCAGTTTTCACTTTTAAAATAAATTACATCTTTCAAACATACCAGGCACTAAAATATATCACATTTTATTAGAAATATTTATATTTGGCTAAATAAAAGAAGGGGACTTTTTTCCCCCTATGCTCTTTGATCATTTGATCTGTTGAAATGTAAACCATGAGTTTACACTTGAGATCTGACACGGGTCTCAGTCAATTTTAAAAGTTTATTTTGTCAAGGTTAAGGACGGGCCATGACACAGCCCTAGGAGGTCCTGACAACAAGTGCTCAAGGCAGTCTGGGTATCGTCTGGTTTTACACATTTAAGGGAGAGCTGAGACATCAATCAATATATGTAAGATTGGTTCCGTCCAGAAAGGCGGAACGAACAGTTGCATTCTTCTGAGTTTCTGATCAGCCTTTCACGGAGTATGTGATTTACAGGAATGGTCACTTCTGCCTTAGTCTGGTTTAGTCTAACAACAGGGCAAAGGGAATACTCAGATGTGCATTCGCCTCCAGAGCAGAGGGGTGAGTCTGAGCTCTGTTTTCCTTCTGTCCACATGGGATTTCCTTGTGGGCAACTTGTGAGGAGGTGTGTGGCTTCATGCCTTTGTAGCTATCTTATTAGGAAGAAAATGGGAGGCAGCTTTGCCTGGCAGGTTCCCAGTCTGACTTTTCCCTTGGCTCAGGGAATCTGGCGTCCTGAGATTTAATTCCCTTTACAAAAGCAAGCTTCCTTTAGCATACTTCATCTACATTCTGTCAATTACCGAGGCGAAGCCGTGGAAGCCAGTGCCTTCAACCTTCCCGGTCCTGAGGTCCTGCAATCAGCATGTGCCCCTAACTGCAGAGGACTCCTGCGCCTGGGGCTCTCGTGGGCCTGCACTGACGCCACTCGGATTCTTCGGTCTACTGATCCCTGGTCCCTTCTCTGATACACTCAGAGCTGGAAGAATTGTGTGAGCTTGTTATGCCAAACCCTCCGACGAGTGTCTGAATGTCCGGGCGACGTGAAAGTGTTAAGTGCCGTAGAAGTGCAGGCGTCCTTACCTGTAGACTCAGTTCCTGAGTCTCCTCGAGTTTTGCTAATAGGAAAGTCTACAGGCAGCCAGATCCAACATTTCTGACAAGAGTGACAAATATATTAAATCTTCTACTACATATTATAGTCACAAAATATATTTACTTTTTAATATTTTAAATTAGTATGAAAGTGTGTTGATTGCAGGAAGAGGATGCATAACAGGGAGGTTTGGCAAGGCTTTGTTTAAGATCCTTTAGGGTCCCAGGATTTTATAACTTCTGAGATTCTGAGAGTTTAGAGTTTCCCACTCTCAACGTAGACTTGATTCATGAGAAGAAAGAGGATGATATTGTCAATGGGGATTTACAGTTCATTCTTTTGGTAGGCCATGCTGTGATAATGCTTCATTGTGCTGCCGAAAATGGGTCCCGACCCAGACCCCAGGAGAGGGTTCTTGGACCTGACGCTAGAAGGAACTCAGGGCGAGTCCAGAGAGTAAAGTGAAAGCGAGTTTATTAGGAAAGCAGAGAGGTGAAGAAGGCGGCTCCACAGGCGGGGGTGCATGGCGTGGCTGCTCGAGGAACGGCGCTAGAGTTATTTGTCAATCATACGTTAAACAAGGGATGGATTATTCGTGAGTTTTCTGGAAAAGGGGTGGGCAGTTCCCGGAACTTAGGGTCCCCCCTTCAGACTCCACAGGGCCACTTCCTGATGTTGCCGTGGCGTTCTAGGCTGTCATGCACTGGTCGTGTCTTTCAGCAAGCTAAGGCATTAGAATCGCTGTAAGTGAGCACTGAGGATGACCACGCAGCCACGCGGGTTTCGGTGAGGATGACCACGCAGCCACGCGGGTTTCAGTGAGGATGACCACGCAGCCACGCGGGTTTCAGTGATGATGACCACGCGGCCACGCGGGTTTCGGTGGCTTTGGCCGCCAGCTGTTTTATCGGCAGCGTCTTCGTGACCTGTGTCTTGCGTGGACCTCGCGTCTCAGCCTGTGACTTGGAAGGCCTTACTCCTGGGAATGCAGCCCGTGGGTCCCAGCCTTGTTTCACCCAGCTCCTATTCAAGATGGAGTCCCTCTGCTTTGAACACCTCTGACAGTTGTATATGAGAAAAGTTAACTTACAATTTATTTCTCACTTCTATTTAGTAGAATTTTTCATTAAAATACCTTTTTTTCATCTTTCAGTGAATAACCCTATACCTTCCAATTTGAAATCAGAAGCAAAAAAGGCTGCCAAAATATTAAGAGAATTCACAGAAATAACTTCCAGAAATGGACCTGATAAGATCATTCCTGGTAGGTAAATAGGATAAGTGCTGTTTGCCTCTAAATGTTTTTTTCCTAAGTTGTTTTTTGCATTCTTCGACACCTCATTTCAGGCAGAAGCCTCCATCGGTGCCAACGGGTGGTTCCACCAGCGTCTTTCTCGCTGCTGATCCAGGGATGCCCTGGAAACCACGACCTGTTCATCAGCACTTGCAGTTATTCCCAAAGGGTGTTCACAGCACAACTCACTCCATGCAAAGGAGATCCAAGTGCCAAGTCACTTTGGCAGTGTTACAGACCAGCCTCCCTCTCAACCACAGCACATGGCTCAGCTCTGTTTGGAAAATTTGTTATTGATGTAATAACCTTAATCGTGATATAATAATGATGCTGATTATTGCTGCATTCCTGCCCCTTCTCCCGTCAGGAGGAAGGAGTCCTCACAGAGCCTCCCTACTCCAGGTGCAAGGGGTCTGGACAGGGCCAGCTGCAGACGAGGAAAAGCAGCCTCTTTCCTCCGTCTCTCCCTTATGGAGGCTTCTTCTCCTGCCCCCCACCCCAGGGCTCCAGCACCCTAAACACCGCGCGTCCCTGCGCCACGTCAGTCTGTGCAGCCTCGGCTGTCCTTTGCATCACGTGCTAAGAACTCTGCAAGCTAGCCTCGAAAACTCAGCAGCTAATCTCACACATAAATTTTAATTTTGTGTTTTCTCCTTGCACATGAGACATTTACATTCTCTAGTGGTTTAAGAAGACATTAATCAGTGATTCCCAACACAGATGTGCATCAGTATCCCCTAGGCCATAGAAACACAATTTTTAAACTTCACTCCAAACCTGCTGAATCAGACCTTTAGTGCAGTGTGTCCAGGAGTGCGTGTGCTACATGTAGTTTCTTGTGTAATTCTCTGACTAGTGACCACACAAGCTCTGGTCCGGAGGGGCGTCTTTGCAAACCGTGGCCAGCTCGTCATTTCCAGAGGGTGTTCATGGCATGCTTGTCTCGTGCCAGTCGGCCTGGACAGTGTTACAGACCAGCCTCCCGCTTAGTTAATCACAGTGCATGACTCTGAGTCCTGCATTAAAGAGCTAAGTGTAATTTTTCTAAGCCAGATATCTGAAGTTATTTAATAGAGCTTTAAATAATGTTTTAAAAACGCGTTACTGTTTAATCATGTGAATCATGACATTAATCATTGTTGCACTGGCCCAGTGACCTCCGGTCTGGAGAAAACAGTGCTTGGTAGAGCCTTGCCACTCCAGGTGCAGCCTGAACCTGCACCTTGGCGGACCCTGGGAGCTCCTGAGCGACCCGCTCAGATGTCACAGATCCGTCTGCATCGCTCACACGGTCCCAGTGAGGCGCGCGCACACACACACACACACACACACACACACACACACACACACGAGTTTCAGAGGCGCTGCTTTAGAGCTGAAAGAAAAGTCAACGAGACAAAGTAGACCTTCGGTATCAGTATTCTGAGGGAGTCACTCTCCGAGGGTGAAGCTCAGAAAATGGAATTCTGTTTGCGTGGTGGCGTAAGTAAGACATTGCCCGAGGTGTGGCTGTGGCAGTGAGGAGGGTTCCACAGCCAGCAGATTCAGGCTCACTTCTGTCACCTGGGACCCTGATGGGGGCATTCTGTTTACATTAAAACAAAGATGCTGTATCGCGGGATGGACGACTGCATCTACAACACACTTACACAAGACACCTCGATCTTTAGACCTTCCAGTGGTGTGTGTGACCTCCTCTAATGTTAGGGTTCTGAAGTTAAGTGAAGCTTAATTTAGCAATTAAATCTATAATCGTTACATTCTATGTTATACATCAAAAGCTAACTAGCAGATTATTTAGGGATTATGAGTATTTCAGTTCCCTGAGTCTGTAAATCTATACAAATATCATTGACATGTGGAATATATTCATTTTAAAACCTGCTTTTGTTAGTATCTAATTCTCGCTAGGCACAATAGCAACTCTAGAACGCTGAAAACAGAATGTGAAGAAGACATTCTGCCAACAGGTGGCTGTAAATATAAACCTGCACGAGGCGTGTACAGCTTCAGCCTTGTTACAGTGTAATGATACTGTTTAAAATACAGCAGCGAAGTACACGTAGTAGCCGGCCATCCAGGATGCAGCCTTGCTCTCCATAACCTTCTTGCTCAGACCAGCGCCGCACATATTCTGCCTGCGAACTTCGTGGTCCTGGATCAGTTATTTCCAAGGGTCTGCTCTTAATTCAAATTTTGAAATGGCGGCATGATCATGTGAGAACTTTAGTGTCCTCCTGGGGCGTCCGCAAAGCCTTTGCTCTGTGTGCTACAGCACCGTGTCTGGCTTCACTTTCTTGGCAGAATATTTGATACAAATAATAGCAAACTACCTCAAAGTTATACGCTAGGCTTCCCTCGTCAGTTTGGAAGAGGTATTATTGTGTGGTAAATTCACAGAATAGCGTGGCACTGTATTCAGTGGATACATATACTAATAACCCTCATTTATGTAATGAACGTCTCTGAAACGTGAATAAACCAATATTTTTAAATTGAATATGTTATCGGGGTACTAGGAGTTAAGTGGTTCTTGAATGCTATAGCAGATCATTTTATGATGCTAAAAATGTTTTAACATTGAAAAATTATTTTTCTGTTTTTGAATCCAAATTTTTATATTAATACAAGGTTAATTTAGCTAGATGGCTTTAAGATCAAAGTTCTAATTCATGTGGCCTTTTGGTAATTTTTAAAGTTTTTCCTTAATACTATATGGATCTTAATTTCTTTGAAAATAGTAACTTTTATCTTTTATATTGTATACTATATTCTAAATTAATAGAAATTGCCAAAATATTTGCCCTGCTAATAGATAACCATAAAATCTCTTTCAAATATCTAATTTATCTGATTTATTTATCAAATAATTTGTCTAATAAATTTGATACTTCAAAGGTTTTTCATTGATATCTATTAGCAGGGCAAATATTTTGCAGGATTTGAGGATATTTAAGACGTTGTGTTTAGCACTGCAAAAATAGCAAACACAAGAAACCCGCGTGGGGACAGAGGCCTTGTGCCCGTCTGCCAAGTGGCTGACTGTTCATTGCTCCCGTGTGAGAGCCTCTGCACACTGGCTGTGTAACACTGGCTTGTCTCTCCCGGCCGCCGCGTGAAAATGCTAACCTTCCCGCTGTTTTCCCCGTTAACAGCTCACGTCGTTGCGAAGGCGAAAGGCCTTGCCATTCTGTCTGTGATCAAAGCCGGGTTCCTGGTGACCGCCAGAGGAGGCGGCGGCATTGTCCTGGCGCGGCTTCCCGACGGCAGTAAGTCGGCCTCTGCGCCCTGGAGCAGAGCGTCTTCGCTCTGGTTCTGTCTCCAGGATGAGCACGTTCATAGCGAGTAGGTCAGGTTTCCCGCACAGCCGCTGAAACTCCGGAAATGAGGCCACTGGAGCGAGCGCGCGGTGTGGCGTCACGAGCAAGCGACGGAAGCAGGCTTTCTGCCTCTGTGCTCAGCGTCAGACCAGCCTGGGCGGGGGACCCGACTTTGTTTGGCAAGAGTTTTGTAATTCTTCCACGGAGCAAGTCCTTAAACACGGCAGTGTACGCATTTCTTCTGTTTGATATGAATTCTTATGTCTCAACCTCATGGTATAGCTGCTTTCTTTTGTTTTACGGAAATGGATATGAAAATAAGGGGCCACGCGTGAACGTCTCTGTTTCCGTGGTAGATCATAGAAACCGCGACATTTGAAGAACTTTCCCCGAGGCAGAATTCTATCAGGAGCGAGTGTGATCTGGTTTTACTTTCTGGAGGGAAATCTACCACTTGATTCTTTAGAGATGAAATCAAAATATTTGTTATGAATCCCGAGTACCAACATTTATAGGAATATTTAAAATGGACATAGGCGTGTCAAAAGCAACAAAGCGCTTTTTATACCAATCTAACATTTGCTGTTCAGTGAACATGGTTTTCTGTCAGCAACGGTTCTTTAGCACGGATAAGTTTTTATATTTTGAGAGAGCACGAGACACTTACAGTAAATATAGAATATACGTGTTTGTGAAACACAGCCTTTAAACGTCAGCCACCAGGATTCACCATGTCTTACCAAGGTTGCCCCACAGTCAACAACAATCTCTTCCTTAATATGGGGGTCCATTTTCATAGCTGTGTGTAGCTTTGAAAATAAGAACACAATTATCTTTTTCTCAAGCATTATCCGAGTTTCCATGAGCAGACTTCTCGGCAGTAAAACCAAGCAAACTAGAGGCTCATTTCAAGGGGTCCCACTGTCAGATGGGACTCAAAGTCTACGAGAAAGTCCCTGAGTGTCTCAGGTCCCCAGCTGCTCCATTGACCGGGTGACTTGCTGACCAAAGGGAGGGACGGTCAATTCCAAGCCCTGGGCTCCTCTCAGAGCCCAGCCAACCTTCCTACTGGTTTCAAAACTACAATTCTCTCCCTTCTTCCTGAGCCGCAGCTGCTGACTCTGCTGAGAGTAATTTAAAAACTGTCCAAATAAGGCACCACACGTTCCCCAGGATCCCGGCCAAGACCAGGCGTCTTAACACAGGGGCAGTTCCTAACATAGGGAATGAAAAATAACTTTGGGTTTATCAGACACGAGTTTCTGGAACCCAAACTTCTCTAAGCCTGCATGGGATAGTTCTGGAAGTATTCCAGCAATATTCTATCATCTAGCATGCATGGGAGCAACCATGTTCAAAAAGTGCTTTGGCCAGACCATCCCCACACCAGATGGAAAATACATTTTTCTAGACTTGTTTAACATGACTGCTTCTATATCAAGAAAAATAAGCATATAGTAACCCTAAAATGTGCCATATCGTGGCAAATGGAATCACTGTACTTAGTTTCTGAATGTGATTTATCTTGTTAGAATTTTAATAACCTTGAATTCGCACCCTATGTCTTGTGATTAAGCATTAGAGGTGTTGGAACAGTTTTGCCTTCAGAAATTTACAATGGAAGCAATTATCATGTTACCGTTAGATAATAAACTCCCTTGAATCCTTCTGATCGTTTAAATCTATGAGAAAATTCTAGCTGAAGCCTAGAGCTACAGCTAAGTTGCTTTATAAAAATACTGACAGTTGAAGTTACCAAGTGCTATGAATGGTTAGTGGTCAGAGAACAGCAGTTTGGTATTAAGCATGCTGGTAGAGGGAGATGAGAGGCCGTGGCTTGTGAGGCTGTGAGACTCACAGTGAACGTCTAATCCTTTTCAAATGTTTTTAACTGTTTAAACATTACATGTTCTTTTTTTAAGAACACTTTAAAACAGTGGGAAATACCAAGTCTCACTATTTTAAATGAAACAGTCTTTAGATTTTAGCATTTTTCCTTCCTGTATTTACATGCTGCGGTGTTTTAATGTTAGGTTAACTCTTCTGTCTGTTTGTTTTTATTAGCGTGGTCTGCACCCTCAGCCATTGGAATAGCTGGCCTTGGTGGGGGATTTGAAATAGGAATCGAGGTAAGTGGGTTGTGCACATCCATACAACTGCCATAGCCTCTGAAGACCGCGGAGGTGCCTCCTGTGCAAACAGAGGTTTCCTAGGGTTCTTGTTACCACTGACACCTAGGAAAACTGTGTCCTTTATTTTCTTGATCAATGTGTAACTAAAGCTATCTGATGGGTCCCATTTTCTTTCATCAGGAGTAGGATTTCTCTATTCGCCATTCTATCTGCTTCTGTCTCATGCACATCTGTATAGCAGGCACATCTGAACCCCCGGCCAGCTGCCGTTGGCAGTTTATGGACTGCTCATGGCGAAGCCACCGTCCTCCTTCGGTGGGCATTGAAAAAACCTGGGCAGTGCGTCATCATTTGTGGCAAAATCCAGTTTTGTAACATAGGATACGCAAATGCCTTCCAATCCTTTAAGTAAAGAGCTTCACGTGACTTGGGTGTGTAGCGTTGCCCCTGGATTCTGGCCTCTGTCGGAGTGGACATTGCAGGCCGGGAGGTTCCCAGAGGTCTCCTTCACAGCCCTCCTCGCAGGGCTGATGCTCACCTCCAGTCCGCTGCTTTATTTGTAAGGGACTGGAAATCAAATCTCCGGGTCCACTCAACTCGTTTTCTTCTCGAATTTCAGTTTCTTCCTAAGCTACCCTTTGTAAATGTGTTCTGTTGCCATGGTTTTAAATTCCCCGAGCCTTATTAGGAGGAAGCATTTCTAACTCTTCTCTCATCTTTATTTAATCTTCTTTACTCACTGCTGTATAAATCTCTAGTGTAAAAGGAACATATTTTAGTTTTGCTTATCATGACGGCATTTTTGTACTACATGCAACCAAATCATAGCTTTGCAAAATACCGCCCTCTGGTGGAAGGTGCGCTTTCATCGGGGATTGTGGCTTCCCTCCCCTTCCTTCTC
>PVKP010038158.1:0-21101 GCA_004027715.1 Plecturocebus donacophilus
AGTTTGCAGTTTTACAAAAACTTAACCTAGAGAAATAAAAGCACATCTCCACTCAGAAAAAATGTACACAAATATCCATAGCATCATCATTCATAATAGCCCAAAAGTGGCAATAACCCAAATGTCTATTAACTGATGAACAGATCAACAAAATATAGCATGTTTATACAATGGAATACTATTTGGCCATAAAAATCAACAAATTATTAATACAAACTACAAGTTGGATAAACTTTGAAAACATTATGCTAAATGAAATACGCCAGATACAAAAGGCTATATACTATATAATTTGATATATATGAAATATCCTGAGTAGATAAACTGATAGAGACAGAAACCACGTAAGTCGTTTTCAGGGCCTTGAGTATGGGGGTGGGGGAATTGAGACTGACAAAGAATACAGGCTTTCTTCTTAGGATCATAAAAATATTCTGGAATTAGATAGTGGTGGTGGTTGCACAATCTTACGAATATACTAAAACCACTGAAATGTGCCCTTTAAAAGAGGTGAATTTTATGGTATACAAATTATATCTCAATAAAAAAAGGTAATGCGTGGAAGAATAAAGAGAATGATGTTATGTTGTGTTCTCAATTGTTGAAGTCAGAAGTTTTAACAAAAAGTTAAACCATTAGCCCAGCATAAGAAAATATAAACTCTAGTAACATCACAGCATAATTTCTATTTCTAAAAGGAACAATATTTTAAAAGTTGCACAACAAAAGTTACACAAAGTGGCATAAAATAGGGTATGTCAAATTTTGAGTTTACCACCTAGATCAAAAGTAAAATCAATGGCTTTGTATCAGACATGCATGTGTAAGGTAATAGGTTCTAAGAGATCTACCTGAGCAAGTAAAAGTAACAAACAGAGTGACCAACTAAACTAGTTTTCCTGGACCTGAGGAGTTTCCTGGAAAACAGGAATTTCAGTGTTAAACCTGGAAATATCTCGTTCAAACCAGGATAATAGGTAATCCTAGATAACAGAATGTGATCACTTGGTTTATTGCCCTGAATCTAGACTATGCATGGACCAGTGTATGCCTGAATCTGTCCAAAAAGCCCCTGAGTGTCTTCAAATCATCAGAGACAAGAAGGGTACATCGTTGGTTTTCACTAGTCAATAACTCTCTTATATCACCCTACAAGAAGAATGACAAGTAGGGGGTCAATAGATATATTTATAGGATGGATTATTACATTAAGTGATATCCTGCCTCCTTGCAGTCATTTTCATGCCTTCTAAATTCAAAAATGGCCAGTGATACAAATAAAAGGGCAAGTTTTTATGCACACAAATGTGTACACTCTCCTTTTGTGGAAGAGCTTCATTCAAAATGAAAACCAAAAACTTGAAATAACATACTTACCACATGCAAAGCCCTGTTTAAAGCACTTCAAATATAAATTCACTGTATCTTTTTATAACTTTATAAAGTAGGTACTTTATAGTAGGTATTATTATCTGAATTTTATGTATGAGGAAACTACTACACAGCCAAGTTAAGTAGCTTACCCAAGGTCACATGACTAATAGATAGTGAAATAAAGAATTGGAACACTGACAGTGGCTGTAGAGTCTAAAGTCTTAGCCACTGTGTTATGTTGTACACTTAAATGAAACTATTGCCAGTGGACAAGGAAGTACAGACCTGTAAGGACAGAGCATTTGAGAAAGGGCTTAGAACTGAAGACAGAAATTTTAATAAATTAAGAAAATTGCCTTCTTAGTCCTTTATTGCTAATCAACCCATAACCCATAGTCATACTCCACCTGAGGCAGGGATTAGAAGATTTTTGTGGGGATAATCTCCCTACATCTCTAATTGAAGATGCCTACACTTCTGACCCTGATTGAAAAGGGAAGTATGTAATTTCCAAAAAGATAAATTTGAATACTTGGATCTAAAATATTCAATGCTATTCAAAAGGACTGCCACCTTACATTCATGGTTTGACTTGACTAGCATAAGTCAAAGCATAGCTCTGAAAACGGCATAGATGGGGTGGCAGGGATGGAACTTTGAGAGTGGAGTACAGTGGGGATCAGCCAGTAACCACATGAAAAGAAAATACAAAGGCTATTTCCAGCGGAATTCTCAGAAACACTATAGGAAATTAATACAAGTGACTGGCATAATCTCACCTAATAAAACCAGGAACAGGTGTCTGCTAGTCCTACAGTCAAAACAAGTTAATAAGATTAGTTTACAGTAGATAGAGGGCTTGGAGATTGCATGGCTTAGGGTAAGTAGGATTCAGTTTTCATTAAGGAGATAGGAAAATAACAAACTTTCTGTTACAATTGCAAATCCCTCATTCAATAAGCATTTACCTTGAATGCCTACTACGTGCCAGTCTGTACTAAGTGTTAAGGATTCAGAAATAAAAGAGACAGACACAGTCTCTACCTTCATGGTCTTACAGTCTATAGAGTAAAGTAGACCATTTTTTTTTTACATCACAAATAAATAGATAAATTCTGATAAGCACTTGAAGGAAAAGAGTGGTTTTATAAAAAATGCTAAATATGAAGGCTAATTTAGATAGAAACTTTGGAGTCAGCCCCTCTGAGTCAGCAAAACTTAAGCTGAAACCTGAAGAAAGAGTAGGAGTTGAACAGTTTTGGAGGTGAAGTTGGAAGTAAACATCAAGGCAGAAGAGTCTTGATGTGGGAGAGAGTTTAATAACATTGCAGGAATTAAGAAGGCCTATCTGGCTACAGGATAGTGAGCAATGGGTAGAGTGACTCAAGATTAAGAATGAACAGATTGGGAGGGACCATATCATGTAGGTCATTGTAGACTATAAAAAGAGTCTGGATTTTATTCTAAGTGCAATGGGAAGTCACGGTAGAGGATTTTAACTGGGGGAAAGAGGAAGTGATACTAAGCAATGTGTGGTTTAAAAATCACCAAACTATATACAATCAAGTCCTGAATTAAGAAGTACATATTATTTCCTGATAGAGTCAGTGTGAGCTGCAGGAAAGGCATTAATCATGCTGATGGTGGTTGGTGGGCGGGAAGTGATCTTCAGCTGAGCCTTGGTGGGGCTGTATGAGACAAATCCATGCTGACCCAGAATAGTGCAAGCATAGCTAAATAGAAGAAGAAAATCTGCAAGAAATGAAACAGGTCTTGGAGACCATCTGGACACTGGGTAAGACTATGGAACAGTTATTAAAATTTCCAATGGCTCCAATTTGGAGCCATTGAAATAAGAGAGATGAGGAAGTGGATTGCTAAAGAAAATTATCATTTCCATTTTAAAAATGTTGATCATAAATGTCTGAGGAGCAAAAGAGCAGATACCATACTGGTGATATCAAAGATTAGGCTGAAAATTTATCTGAGAATAAATGGAAGTGAAATAAAAGCTGGAATTGATGGAAAGGAGCAGGATACATCAGGATGGAATGAGAAAATGAAGTCCTGGAAGGAGACATCAAAAGAACAACAGTGGAGTTGGAAAAAAACTAAGATAGATCATTGTCACAAATAGTCAAACACGGTGAAGTCAAG
The DNA here is from genome assembly GCA_004027715.1 of Plecturocebus donacophilus. Classification (NCBI taxonomy): domain Eukaryota; kingdom Metazoa; phylum Chordata; class Mammalia; order Primates; family Pitheciidae; genus Plecturocebus; species Plecturocebus donacophilus. The sequence goes on from PVKP010038158.1 coordinate 3,532, forward strand.
AGGATGCAAGTGAAGACTAAGGAAGGAACACTGAACTTACCTACCTTACAGAAGCATCTTTAGGGTGATAACTACACAGCGTTAAAGAAAAAAAAACAAAACAATACCTCACTTAGAATGACAACATTGGATCAGATTCACACTTTATTCAGACTGAGGAGTCACTAAGAACTCCTTAGTGTCATGTTGATCACTCTTATGTCAACTTTCTATATCAGGGAAGAAAATTTGATTTTTTGCTTTTGCCAACACTTGAATAATTAATTACTTCCAAAACTCTACTTCCTGCTATATGAAGTTAGACTTACTTTAGTTAGCAAGAACATCTTTATTTTAAACTTCAGGGTTACCCTTCTGTCCAACATTATGGAATTCAGTAAACAAGTTTTGTCAAGGAAGAATCTCAGCCTCATAGAAGATCGCAAGAATTAACAAGACTACAAAGGAGATTATTAAAACAGCAGATTGTATTGTCACAGGTGTCAAATGTAGACAATGAGACTCAATGGATCACAACAAGAAAGTTTATTACTCACAACACAGGAAAATCAGTAGCATCAACATGTAGCACTAGCTCTTTAAATCCAAGTCCCGTGGGACCATGCAGTGGGCCCATATGGTGGCTATGTGTATAGCCATTTGTGCCTTAGGCTGAGGGGCAGAGGGTTAAAAGCTCGGCACCCTAGCAGTAAGGAATAAACAAACCAGTCCCCCAAACCCACAGAATGAATAGTTCCATAATAGTTACTCTGTGTGATTGTTTTGACACACTCAGTTGCCTACATGAGTAGCTACAGAAACTGCTCAGGGTCAGAGGGCAGTAAGACTTTGCAGAATGTCAATCTCAGCAAGGGTGCATAAGAATTCTCAGAGCTCATGGCAGGCTGCCTCTTCCAAAATATTGGAATTCACCTTATCTGTTAAGCATTCATAAATCAGATACATTTTGGTTACTAAAAGTCTCTTTTGTCTTTATTCTTTACAGAATTAAAAATTCTAGTCTTATAAATCTGTCCTTCTGTTGCTATTAGCACCCCTCTTCCCCTCAGTACCTCAAACACCTGAATATCTTAGTCATTTTAGTTCCTTCCTCTGGAATTTTTTCCATTTTTCTCCATTATCTCTTTCTTTCCTATGCAATAATGACTGAATTTGTTCCCAGAATTTCATGTCTAGACAAACCGTAGTTTGGAGCAAGAGTCAGCAAAATTTTCTCTAAAGGGCCCGATTGTAAATATTTTAGGCTTTGCAGGTCATATGGTTTCTGTCACAACTATTCAAATCTGCCATTGTAGTGTAAAAGCTGCCATAGACAAGAATACATAAATAAATGAGTGTGGCTCTATTCCAATAAAATTTTATTAATATTCACACAAACAGACTGTGGGCCAGTTAGCACACAGACCATAGTTTGCTGACCCTGTCTTAGAAAAATAGATGTTTTGTGTTTGTTATAAGAACAAAGCTACAGACTAATATGTTTCATAAACATAGATGCAAATATTCTTTAAAATATGAGTAACTGAATCTAGCAACATATGGAAAAGGTTATATACCATGACCAAGTAGGTTATCCCAGGAATGCAAGGGTGGTTTAACATCCAAATTTATGAATATTATTTACCATATTTACAGAATAAAGAAGAAAAATATGGAATCATCTTAAAAGAGAAAAGGCATTTGACAAAATTCAATATCCATTGATGATAAAAATTCCATTCATAAATAAATATTTATATAAAATCTATAGCAAATATATTTACTAATAAAAAGACTGAATGTTTTTTCTTTAAGATCAGGAACATGGCAATCCTTGTTCCTGATCCCACTATTTTTATTCAGCACTGCAGTAGACATTCTAGTCATTGCAAAGTAAGCAATGGAATGCATGCAAACTGAAAATGAGAATGTAAAATCGGCTTTATTAGCACATGATATGGATGTGTATGTTTTAGAAAGTTCTGAAATATCTACAAAATGGTAATAGAAAGAATAAGTGAATTTAGAAAGATAACAGATTAGAAAGGCAAACAATTTATTTTTAAAATGAAAATTTGGAAACTGGATTTTTAAAATAATCCAATTTCAACAGTATCCAAAAACATGGCATACTTAGGAATAAGTTTAACAAAACATGAGCAAGACCAGCACACAGAAAACTATAAAACATTGCTAATAGAAATGGAAGAAAGCCCATATAAATTGAGAGATATTATCATGCCTATGCCTCTAAATTAATAAAAATTGATCAATTTAGAATTCTCCCAAAGTCGATTTATAGATTCAATACAATCCTAATAAAAACTCCAGCAAACTTTTTTTGTAGAAACTGACAAGGTGAATCTGTAATATATGGGAATAAAAAGGCATGGACATCCCAAAAGAATTTAAAAATCAAGCAAACAAAATAGAAGTTAGAGGACTTAAACTATCTGATTTCAAGACTTACTATAAATGTATATTAATTAAGAGCAGGCAAATTAGGTGGGCATGATGACGGGTGCCTGTAATCCCAGCTACTTGGGAGGCTGAGGCATGACAATCACTTGAACCTGGGAGGCAGAGTTTGCAGTGAGTTGAGATGGAGCCACTGCATTCCAGCCTAGGCAGCAAGAGCAAAACTCCATCTCAAACAAACAAACAAAACAAAATGAACAAACAAAATAGAGCAGGCATTTGGATGAATGGAATAGAAGAGAGAGAGTGAAAAAATAAATCCACACACATATGGAAATAATCAGCATCAACCTTTATCTCACATCATATCCAAAAATTAGCTTGAAATGCATCACATAATTAAATATAAAAGTTAAAACTACAAAACTTCTAGAAGAAAACATAGGAAAAAAACCCAGATCATTGAATTAAGCAAATATTTCTTATAAAGCACACAGAATGTATAAACCATAAAAGAAAAACTAGATAAAATAAACTCGATAATAATTAAAACCTTATTCTCTTTGAAAGACACAGTTAAGATAATAGAAAGGCAAGCCATACACTGGAAGAATATGAGATATATATATATATATATATATATATATATATATATATAAAAAATTAAAATTAACTGTTATATCCTCTTGCCGAATTGACTCCTTTATTATTATACAGTGACCTTCTTTGTCTCTTCTTATGGTTTTTGTTTTGAAATCTATTTTGTCCGATATAATTGTAGCTATTCTTTCCTGCTGTTTTTTTGGTTTCCATTGACATGGAATATCTTCTTCCATCCCTTCATTTTCAGTCTATGTGTATCAGGAGAACTGAAATACTTATAAAGACAGGTAACACCTATAAGCAACAGATCATTGAATCTCTCTTTTTTATCTGTCAGTCACTCTGCATCTTTTGATCGGAGAGTTTAGTTAAATTGCATTCAATATCATTATTGATAAGTAAAGGCTTACTCCTGCCATTTTGTTAATTGTTTTCTGTTTTGTTTTGTTTTGTTTTTTAATCTTTCTATCCTTCTTTCCTTCCTTCCTGTCTTCCTTTTAGTGAAGGTGATTTTCTCTGGTGGCATGATTTAATTTCTTGCTTTTTACTTTTTGTGTATCTGCTGTATGTTTTTTGATTTGAGGTTACTATGAGGCTTGCAATATCTTATAACTCATTATTTTAAGCTGATAACAACATTGAATAAACAAACAAACAAGCAAGCTAAAAGAAAACTAATGAAAGCTTGACACCTTAACTTCATCCCCTAATTTTTACATTTTTTGTTGTTACTATTTATATCTTACTGTACTGTTTATGTTCTGAAAAGTTGTTGGAGTTACTGCTTTTGATTGGTCCATTGTATCATCTTTCTACTTAGGATAAGAGTAGTTTATATACCATACTTACAGTGTTATAATAGTCTGTGTTTTCCTGTGTACTTACTTTTACCAGTGAGTTTTGTACCTTCAGATGATTTCTTATTGCTCATTCATATCCTTTTTTTCGGATTGAATACTTTCTTTAGCATTTTCTGATGAAATTCTTTAGTGCCTGTTTATCTGGGAAAGTCTTTTTTTCTCCCTTATGTTTGAAGAATATTTTCACAGGAAATACTATTCTAGGGTAATTTGTTTTTTTCCTTCAGCACTTTAAATATGTCATGCCATTCTTTCCTTGCCTGTAAGGTTTCCACTGAAAAGTCTGCAGCCAGATGTATTGGAGCTCCTTTGTATGTTATTTGCTTCTTTTCTCTTGCTTCTTTTAGGATTCTTCTGTATCCTTGACCTTTGGGAGTTTGATTATTAAATACCTTCAGTTAGCCTTTTTGGGGTTTAATCTGCTTGCTGTTCCATAACTTTCTTGTACTTGGATATTGATTTTCTTTCCCTAGGTTTTGGAAGTGTTTTGTTACTTTCCTTTGAATAAAATTTCTACCCCTATCTCATTATCTACCTCCCCTTTAAGGCCAATAACTCTTAGATTTGCCCTTCTGAGGCTATTTTCTAGATTCTGTAGGTATGCTTTATTGCTTTTTATTCTTTTTTCTTTTTGTCTCCTCTGACTGTGCATTTTCAAATAGCCTGCCTTCAAGCTCACTAATTCTTTCTTCTGCTTGATCAATTCTGTTACTAAAAGACTGATGCATTCTTCAGTATGTCAACTTCATTTATCAAGTCCAGAATTCCTGCTTGAATCTTTTTAATTATTTCAATCTCTTTGTTAAATTCATCTGATAGTATTCTGAATTTCTTCTCTGTGTTGTCTTGAATTTCTTTGAGTTTCCTCAAAACAGCTATTTTGAATTTTCTGTCTGAAAGGTCACATATCTCTGTTTCTCCAGGATTGCTCTCTGGTGCTTTATCTGGTTTATTTGGTGAGGTCATGTTTTCCAGAGTGGCCTTGTGTATGTTAGTCTATATCTGGGCATTGATGAGTTAGGTATTTATTATAGTCTTTGCAGCTTGAGCTTGTTTGTTCCTGTGCTCCTTGGGAAGGTTTTCCAGGTATTCTAAACGACTTGTGTGTTGCGATCCAAGCTGTATCTGTATTGGGAGCACCTGAAAACTAGTAATGCTATAGTTCTTGCAGAGTCATAGAATCACCACCTTGATGATCTTGGATAAGATCCAGAATTTTCTGGATTACCTGGCAGAGACTTGTTTTCTTCCCTTCTGTTCTCTCTCTGTTCTTGTTTTCTTTCCTTTTTTACTCTCCCTATTCTGAGCCACCTAGAGCTGTGGGCAAGGTAACACAAGCATCCCTGTGGCCACCAGCACTGGGACTATGCTGGGTCAAACCTGAAGCCAGCACAGCACTGAGTCTCACACAAGGCACACTTTAACCAACCTCTGGTTACTGCTTATGTTCACTCAAAGCCCTGAGGCTCTACAAATAGCATGCGGTAAAGCCAGCCAGGTTTGTGTTCTTCCCTTTGGGGTGGCAAGTTCCCCCATACCCCGAGTGGGTCCAGAGGTGCCATCCAGAATTCAGGAACTAGAATTCAACCTTAGAAGTCTACCTGGTGTTCTATTGTACTGCAGTTGAGCTGGCACTGAAACCACAAGATGCAGTCCTTCCCACTCATGCCTTCCCTTTCCAACAGACAGAGGAGTCTTATCCCATGGTCACCGTCACCACAGGCCCATGGGGAGTACTGGCAGGCTACCACCAATGGTCCCTTAAAGCTCAAGGCCTCTCAGGTCAGCTTGTGGTGATTCCTGCTTGGCCTGATACTCATCCTTCAGGGCAATAGGCTCCCCTCTGACCCAGGGCAGGTGCAGAAATGCTGTCTGATAGTCAAGACCTGGAATCAGGGACCCCAAGAGCTGCTTGGTGTTCTACCCCTCTGTGATAAAGCTGGTACCCAAGGTGCAAGATAAGGCCTGCTTTACTTTTCCCTCCATTTTTCTCAAGCAGGAGTCTCTCCCCATAGCCAGCACAGTTGGGAATGTGCTGAGTCTCACCTGAAGCCTACAGAGTACTACCTTGGTATTGCTGCTGGTTATTCAGGGCCCAAGGGCTATTTAGTCAGCAGGTGATGGGTTCTGCCAAGATTGAGTTCTTCTTTTCAAGGTAGCAGGTTCCCTTCTGACCCAGGGTGTGGCTAGAAATGTCCTCCGGGAACTAGGACCTGAAAAGGAGGCCTCCCAGCTGAACTGCGCCCTATCCTGTTGTGGCTAAGCTGATATTCAAGATGCAAGGCAAAGTCCTCTTTACCCTTTCCTCTTCTCCTCAAGTGGAAAGAAGGGGTCTTTTTTGGAGCTGTGAGCTGTGCAGCCCAAGGTTGGGGAGGGGTGGTGCAAGTACTCCCTTAGCAGTCCTGGCTGATGTCCCAGTAGGTCATGTGTCCCTCCCAGTCCACTGGCTCTGAGCCCAGTTCGGCATTAGAGGAGTTGCAATCCTTGTGGCCTAGACTGCCTTTCAAGTTTATTTAGAGCCCCAGAGCACTTTAGCCCATGATAGCAATGCTTGCAGGAACTCAAGTTCCAACTGCTGGCATGGGTGATTCCCCTCTGGCTAGGACTGGTTTAAATTCTCCCTCTGTGGGCAGGTGTCAGCTGAGCTCAGATGGTTTTTGCTTTGTGCTACGGCAGAGCAGCACCGCATTCAATGCAATGTCTCACAATTTCTGTGCTCTCCCTCTCTCAAGTGGACAGGTTCTTTTGCTGTGCCATGTGGCTACTTCTGGGGGATAGGGGTGGGGTGGCGTCTGTAATTCAAGATTGTCTTTCCTACCCTCTTTAATGCCTCTTTCAGTGATAGGAAGAAGAAACCAAATGCTGTGAGTGTTCACCTGATTTTCGGTTCTTATGAAGGTGCTCTTTCTGTGTAGATAGCTGTCAAACTGGTGTCCTTGCATGAGGATAATAAGTGGAGCCTTCTATTTGACAATCTTGCTCTGCCCCCTCAGTAATTTCTTTTAAAATTAAACATTTGCTAAACATATGATATGGAAATCCTACTACTTCTAGGTATTTACCCAAGATAAGTAAAAACGTATGTCCACCTACACAAAAACTCTTATACAAATTTTCGTAGCATCTTTTTTTATAATAGCCAGTGGAGTACTGGTAAACTGGCTCTGCCATTAAAAATTCCCTGATTTGGTAGTTTCTTTGGTGTAAATACTGCCACTATGGTTGAGTTGAAGCTACCGACTTGACATCACTGAACATGGAGTAGAAAAGAGACGTGCACAATCAACTCCCGTATGCTGGTATGAGCCAGCTTCAGCAAACCACTTACACGTTACTCAAAACTGGAAATAACTCATATGTGCATCAAAAGGTGAGTGGTAAAAGAAATTGTGGTATATTCAGTACAATGGCATGTCATTCAGCAATGTAAAGGAATAAACTCTGAATGCATGCTACGACATGGATGAATCTTAAAGATATTATGTTGAATGAAAGAAATCCAGACACAAAAGAGTACATAATGTATAACTCAATGTATATGAAATTCTAGAAATGAAAACTAAAACTAAATGACAGAAAGAAGATCAATTGTTCTCAGTGTCTTGAAGTGAGGTTGGGGTGAAGGTGATTTTGATGGTAGTTACTTGGGTGAATGTAGTTATCAAAACTCACCAAACTGTATTCTTTAAAAATGGGTGAAATCTATTATATGAAAACTATACCTCAATAAAGTTAATTTTAAACATTTATAGTTTCTAGATTTTGTACACTAGCTAGTAAGATCTCCCTCTGGTTTATGTGAACTAATTTGGCTTTTCATTACTGGAAGAACACAGTGTTAATTGTAAAAACAGAAAATTAAATATGTGTTCTACTTTCAGAGCATTTATAAAGGCATTAAACAAGAATAGTTATAGTACCCTGGAAAAGCCCATTTTTAATAACTCTCAATCTAAAACAGTGTCCTTTAATCCCTAATCTTTCTATACTGTCTTTAAATTGGTTTCCTATCTGTCTCTCCCTTCCAGCACCCATTCTGTATACTCAGGGCTGGTCCTCATGTGGTATATACAGAGTAGATACAGTGTTCATCATTACCAACTGAAATGATCAACTCTCACACAGTAATAATATCAGCTAATAAATAATATCTGCTAATAAAGCTAACAAAATAATTAATACAGAAAATATGGCTGAGCGTGGTGGCTCATGCCTGTAATCCCAACACTTTGGGAGGCCGAGGCAGTCAGATCACTTGAGGTGAGGAGTTTGAGACCAATCTGGCCAACATCTGGCAAAACCTTGTCTACAAAAAATACAAAAATTAGCTGGGCTTGGTGGCACGCACTTGCAGCTACTCAGGAGGTTGAGGTGGAAGAATCCCTTGAACTCGGGATGTGGAAGTTGCAGTGAGCCGAAATCATGCCACTGCACTCCAGCCTGGGCAACAGAGTGAGACTCTGTTTAAAAAAAAAAAAAAAGATAAGATAAGAAAATAATTAGATAGTACTTTCTATGTGTCAGGCACTGTTCTATGAACTTAATAAGAAATTAATCCATTTGATCCTCACAACAGCTCTCTAAAGTAAGTACACTATCATTATCCCCATTTTACTACTGAGGAGACTGAAGCACAGAGTGACTAAGTAGCTTGTCCAATGTCCCCCAGCAAGTAAGTGTGAGAGTTAGGATTCAAATACCTTTGCTTACAAAGAATTTTGTTCTTCAAGGTATAGAATTTTTTATAACAAACAGAAAAGTAAGTCACTGGGATGGGTGTAGTGGCCCATACCTGTAACCCCAGTGATTTGAGAAGCTGAGGCGGGAAGAACACTTGAGGCCAGGAGTTTGAGATCAGCCTGCGCAATATAGCAAGACTCCATCTCTACAAAAAACATTTAAAAATTAGCCAGCCTTGTGTCTATAGTCCTAGCCACTTGGGAGGCTGAGGTGGGAAGATTGCTTGAGCCCAGGAATTCAAGACTGCAGTGAGCTGTGATTTTACCACCGCACTCCAGCATGGGTGACAGAGTCAGACCCTGTTTCTAAAAGAAAAGGAAGTTCCATGGCAAACACAAAAGGGAAGACAAAACTGTTCTTTTCATTGGAGGCGTAGAAAACAACAATTTGAACAGTATGTACAGTATAACCCCAATTTTATTACTGCATATTAAACACACATCTAGATACATACATAAAAATCCATTTAAGAGACTTCAAAGCTAAAAACCAAAATGTTATAGATTATCTCTGGTTGGGGACATTATATATAAAATATTTTTGCCTTCTTCATGCATTTCTGCATTTTCCAAATGTTATGCAATAAATATGTATCACATTTATAATTTGAAAAAAGTCACTATTTTTTCAACTATGCACTGATTGTAACTATTTAAAATATTCCTTGGCATAGTATTGTATTAAATAATCTTTGCAGTAAGTCAGAAGTTCTCTTCCCACAAACAGTAAAGATCCAGAAACATTCAAGTTATCCCTGGTGTGATACCTGTTTTATAAGATAATTTCATATACTATTTTATACTACTCATGATTTGGCTTTGTGAATTTTAACATGGATGGCTTTTAAGCAAATGCTGCAAACAACATTATGACAATAAAATTGTTTTGCCATACACTTTGGAAAAGAGAAAGATTAATTGAAACTTTATATGCAATAGCATGGGAGTAATTATATGTACTAAGCCAAATTTACTTATGATAATAGACATAATTGGAAAATTCTTTAATGTACTATTTTAATAAGGGCATTAAAGAAATTGGGAAATTTGAAGAACATCTAATTATTTCTGAATTATAATTGTAAATGAGTGCAGATGACCTAATCTGCTTACGTAAATGATAATTATTAATTTAGCAATTGTACAAATGAGCTCAAAACATGAACTACAATAATTAGAATACAAACCAATAACTTCCTTGTCTGCCATTTGCACAAATGATTAAATTATATTCGGAATGTTTCCTCTATATTTTAAAAGCTAACATAAATTTAAGAACCCAGGGAACTTATTAGTGTAATTAAAAATAATAGGTATACACAAATATGGAAAACAAACAGCTGGGTTTATAAAGCTTGAATAAGGAACATTTTATTTATTCTTAAAATGTTAGTATCATGCATTTTTCATTCTAAGTGTAGTAAATAATGAATCATTAGAAAAATAGGGCAAGCGCGGTGGCTTACGCCTGTAATCCCAGCACTCAGGGAGGCCGAGACTGGCAGATCATGAGGTCAAGAGATGGAGACCATCCTGGCCAACATGGTGAAACCCATCTCTACTAAAAAAACAAAAATACAAAAATTAGCTGAGAGTGGTGACGCATGCGTATAATCCCAGCTACTCGGGAGGCTGAGGCAGGAAAATCGCTTGAACCCAAGAGGTGGAGGTTGCTGCGAGCTGAGATGATGCCACTGCAATGCAGCCTGGCGATAGAGTGAGACTCCATCTCAAAAAAATAAATAAAGAAAGAAAAATCATAACACTTCCCTACCGGGGAAGGTGGCTCACGCCTGTAATCCCAGCACTTTGGGAGGCCTAGGCGAGTGGATCACGAGGTCAAGAGACCGAGATCGTCCTGGCCAACATGGTGAAACACCATCTCTACTAAAAATACAGAAATTAGCTGGGTGCTACTTGGGAGGTCGAGGCCGGAGAATCACTGGAACCCGGGAGGCAGAGGTTGCAGTGAGCAGAGATTGCACCACTGCAATCCAGCCTGGCGACAGAGTAAGACTCTGTCAAGAAAGAAAGAGAGAGAGAGGAGGGGGGGAGGGGGAGAGAGAGGGAGGGAGGGAGGGAAAGAAAGGAAGAAAGAAAGAAAAAGAAAGAAAAGAAAGAAAGAAAGAGAAAGAAAGAAAAATAAAAATAACACTTCCTAGAGTAAATTACAATCTATAGTACAGGTTTTAAAAAGCATGATACACTTAAGGTTTTAAAGTTTTCCTCAAGAACCATGTCTTCTTCCCATCTCAACGGAAATAATTTTACACTTTGAAAACAATGCTACATACATATTTCAGTTAGCCAAGGGCACTAAGTGGAAAGCCAAGGTAATTTTCTTTTGCTTTTTTTTTTTTTTTCTGAGACAGAATGTCGCTCTGTCGCCCATGCTGGAGTGCAGTGGTGCGATCTGGGCTCCCTGCAACCTCTCCCTACCAGGTTCAAGAGATTCTCGTACCTCGGGCTCTTGAGTAGCTAGGATTACAGATGCACCACGCCTAGCTAATTTTTGTATTTTTTAGTACAGACGGGGTTTCACCATGTTGGTCAGGCTGTTATATAACTCCTGACCTCGTGATCCTCCCGCCTTGACCTCCCAAAGTGCTGGGATTTCAGGCGTGAGCCACCTTGCCTGGTCCTCCCAACGTGATTTTCAAAACTTCTTTAAACGCCAAATGCATTTTATTATATTGTGATTCACCTTGAGAGAGTTTGTACAAGAAAAAAATGGGTGGGGAGTGAGAAATAGCAGAAAAACGGAGCATTTTAGATCCATTGTGTGTGTGTGTGTGTGTGTGTGTTGGAGAGAAGATAAAGCACAAAAATCTCTGTTAAATAAGTAGTGACTGAGCCCAGGAAGTTCCAGAAATGAAGGTGGGAATAGGGGTAGTTGGGTCTGGACGATGGAAGAGTCAGTTCTTTTGTGGGGCGAGGAGCCCCCTGCGTCTCTTGGCCAGTGCCAGCTGCCCAGCCTCGGCCTGTGCCTTTCCCCAACCGCTCTCGCATTCTTTTGCAAGTCCTAATTTCCCCCTGCAAATAGCCCTAGTTTGACCAGGGCACAACCGGCCCAGCCCTGAGTGGGCATGTGCTGTGGACGGCTCATGACTTCGGGTGACAGGCTCAGGCGAGTCCAAGGCTCCTTGTCACTTTCTCTGGCGTGTGTTTTTCCAAACCAAGAGGGGTAGGATGCAGGGAAATTCGCTGGTAGGCCAAGCTAGCTATAACCGCGACACCCGCCACTACATCCCTTGCAGCCAAGTGAGGGCAGCAGGCTGGACCTGCTGTAAAGAGGGAGGGATGCTGGCAGCGCTGCCTGAAGGACCGACCCATCTGGCAGTGGCAGGTTCAAGAGCGACCGCTGGGTTCGTTTACCCGGGCGTCACCTCGGCTCTGGTGGCCCACACCCACCCGCCGTGTCCACGGTAGCCTCCCACAGCCTCTCTTCCTGCTCCATCAACCCAGCGATTCACTAGAGCTTAGGAATGCGGGTTTTGGAGATTAACATAAGTTTCTCAGATCCCAGACAGCCCGCCTGACCTCTCTGTATTTCATTTTACTTATTTTTAAATTGAAAGCAGTAATGGAGCCTACTTTGAGGCTGCTTTAAGATTCAGGGAAGTAATACGTATGTTTGGCACAGAGATATTAATTATTAGCATTATCAGTATTATATGTATATGACTCTAGTTATCGCAAAGCTAGGCAGCTCTTGGGTTAATAGCCCGATGAAATCTGAAATACACTAGGACTATATTTTGAAAATGATGAGACAAATATCACCGTTAGAAAAAGTACATAAAGCCTATGCATGGTTCACACCAGTGCTTCTCAAACTTTAAAACACACAGGCATTACCCAGGGATCTATTGAAACGCAAGCCCGGAGTGAATCCTGACATTCTGCATTTCTAACAAGCTCCAATTGACGTCAAGTTTCTGGTAACAACGGTGCAAATATAATAGAAATCAAACATCCATGTAGTCACCATCCACATTAACAGCAAACATAATGTCATACCATAGAATCCATTGCCAAATCCAAGGTTCTGAACATCTGCCTCAAGTTTTCTTCTGAGTTTATGGTTGAGCACTAATCTTTTCAGTCTATCATTATCATTTCTAGTTAATTTTGTATATAATATGAGTTAGGAATCAAAGTTCTTTATTTTTACCTGTGGATATCCAGTTGTGCTAGAATATTTGTTGAAGAGTTTGCTCTTTCTCCTTGGAATGAACTTGGCATCCATGTGGAAAATCAACTGGCCATAGAGGTAAGGGGTTATTTCTGGACTCGCAATTATGCTCTATTAGTCTATCCTTATACCAGCATCATACTTTAAAAAAAAAAATCTTTAGCTTTGAAATAACTTTTGAAATCAGGAAGTATAAGACCTCCAACTTCTTTCTTTTTCAAGATTATTTTGGCTATTTGGGATCCCTTGCAATTACATATAAATTTGAAGCTCAGCTTGTCCATTGCTTTTTTTAAAAAAACATGTTCGAACCTTTTGACAAGGAAGAACCTTTTGTTCAGTCTATAGGCAAGTTTGAGTTGTTCTAACATCTTAACAATATTAAGTTTTCCTACCCATGAACATGGGATGTCTTTCCATTTATGTACATCTAAAATTTCTTTTAGCAATGTTTTGTGATTTTCTGTATACAAGTATTTTACCTCCTTGTTTAAATTTATTCATAGGTATTTTATTTTTTTAACCTACTATTTTAAACTACATTGCTTTCTTAACTTCCTTTTCAAACTGTTCATTGCAACTGTACAAAAACACAGCTGATTTGTGTGTTGATGTCATACTATGCAACTTTGCTGAATTTATTAATCAGCTCTAGCAGCTTTCCTGTGACTTGTTTGTAATTTTCTAGATTGAGTATCATTTCATCTACAAATAAAGATACCTTTATTTCTTTCATTCCAGTTTGAATGTATTTTATTATGTCTTTTTATTGTCTAGTTACGGGGGCTAGTGCTTTCAGTACAATGATGAAGACCAGTGGTGAAAGTGGGCATCCTTGCTATATTCCTAATTTTAGGGGGAAAGCTTTCAATCCTTCACTATTGAGTATGATGTTAGCTGTGATTTGTTGTTGTTGTTGTTTTATAAATGCCCTTCATCTTGTTGAGAAAGCTCCCTTTTATGCAATATTCTGAGTGTTCTTTTCATGAAAGGATATGAGATTTTGTCAAATGCCTGTTCTGCATGAATTAAGTTAATCCTATGGGTTTAATTTTTTTTTTTCATTCCATGAGTATGATGTATTACATTGACTGTTTTTATCATGTTGAGCCACAGTTGCATTCCTGGGATAAATCCCACATGATTGTATTTTATAGTATTTTTAATGTGCTATTAGGTTCATTTGGCTATATTATGTTGAGGATTTTTGCATCTCTATTCATAAAGGATATTTTTCTGTAATTTTTTTGTTGGGACATTTATCTGGCTTTTGTGTCAATGTAATGTTGGCCTCATAGAATGAGTTAGGAAGTGTTCTCTCCTCTTCTATTTTTTGAAAGAATTTAATAAGGCTTGGTGTTAGTCATTTTAAATATGTTTGGAAGAATTTACCAATGAAGCCATCTGGTCCTGGGCTTTTTATAGTTGGCAGGTTTTTAAATGCTATTTCAATCTCTTTATGTGTTATAGTCTGTTGAGATTTTCTATATCTTCTTGTGTCAATTTACATAATTTTTGTGTTTCTATAAGTTTTTCCATTTTATTTAGGTTATCTGATTTTAGGGGATACAAATGTTTATATTATTCTTTTACAATTCCTTGTGTTTCTGTAAGGTTGGCAGGAATGCTTCCACTTCCATTTCTGATTTTCGTTATTTGTACATTCTGTCCTTTTGTCTTTGTCAATATAAAAAGTTTGTCAATTGTGTTGATCTTTTCATAAAACCAACTTCTGGTTTCCTTGCTTCTCTCTATTGTTTTCTCTTCCCTATTTTGTTTATCTCTAATCTGATCTTTATTATTCCCATCCTTCTGCCAGCTGTGGTTATAGTTTACTGTTTTTAGTTGTTCAAGGTGTAAAGTTAGATTATTGATCTGAGACCTTTCTTCTTTTTTAATGTAGGTGTTTGTGCCATATATTTCCCTTTGAGCACTGCTCTCACTTTCCCATAAGTTTCAGTATGCTGTGTTTTCATATTCATTTGTTTCTAGGTAATTTCTTTATTCTCTCTTTTTTTTTTTTTTTTTTTTTTCCTGAGACAAGGTCTTGCTCTGTCATATAGGCTGGAGTGCAGCGGCAAATCACAGCACAGTATAGCCTTGACTTATTTAGTCTCAGGTGATGCTTCCAATTCAGTCTCCCAAGTACTGGAACTACAGATATGTGCCACTACCACCTGCTAATTTTTGTATTTTATGTATCGACTGGGTTTTGCCATGCTGCCCAGGCTGATCTCCAATTCATAGACTCAAATGATCTGCCCACCTCGGCCTCTCAAAGGGCTGGGATTACAGGCATAAACCACCATGCCTGGCCTTGTTTCTAAGTATTTTATAATTTCTTTTGTGACTTCTTCTTTGATCATTTGGTTTTTTAGAGAGTGGATTGTTTAATCACCACATATTTGTGAAGTTGTAGTTTTTCCTTCTGTCTTTGATTTACAGCCTCCTTCCATTGTGGCTGGAAAATACACTTTTAATTATTTCAATCTTTCAAAATTTATTTAAACTTGTTTTGTGGCATAATATATCGTCTAGCTTTCCATGAACACTTGAGAAGAATGTATTGTACTGTTCAGTAGGCAGTTCTATATAAGTCCATTAGTTCTTATTGGTTTATAGTGTTGTTCAAGTCCTCTATCTACTTATTTCCAATGCCACGTTTTAGCTACCCATTCTAGTACTGCTGAACAATTCTATTGGTCATAGTATTTTGCTATTATAAGCAAATCTTTATTAAAATGTCTCCTTGTGCACGTTTCTCATAATATACGTAGGAGTGGAATTCCTATGTGTAGGGTATTCACAAATTCAGTTGAACTAGCCAATGCCTATTTTCCAAAGTGGTTATATCAATTTACATTCCCACCCTGAGTGTATAATGAGAATTTCCAGTACTACACAGTTTGACAACAGTTGGTATTATCAGACTTTTTAGTTTTTGTCAACCTGGTGTTTATGTTATGGTGTCTTATTGTGGATGTAATTATTGTTTCCTTGACTACAGTAAGTTATATTTACCACTTTGTCCTTGTTTTTCCTTTTGTTTCTCTTGTGTTCCCATTCTATCCCCTCCAACCATTGCCATGATCCTCTCCGTCCCACACAATTCAAAGAGGATCACACAAGTGGTTAAAAGTACATGTTTGGAACTAGACTTGGTTTCTAGTCCTGCACTATCACTTTCTAACTATGTGATGTCTGGCAAGGTACTTAATAGGATGTAGTCTAGTCACTTAATAGATGCTCACTATTATTATACAGGTTAACTTTAGACTCAGACAAATTGACATTCAAATTCCAGCTTTGCTTCCAACATTTTATTTAAAAAACTTTTTATTTTGAAGTAATTATAGATTCACAAAAAGTTATAAAAAAATGTACAGGTAGATCCTGTGTTCTCTTCATCCAGTTTCTCCCAATGTTTATATCTTATGTAATTATAGTACAATATCAAAACCAGAAGCTGACATTGAAAAATGCATATAATTTCATTTTATGATGTGTAGATTCATAGAAGCATGGCCACAATTAAGGCATGGAACTATTCCATTACCACAAAGACCTCCCTCCTACTACTTATCATTCCTCCCAGCATCCCTAGCTCCTGGCAACCACTAATCCATTCCCTACCTCTATAATTATATTATTTCAAGAATGTTTTATGAATATGAACTTTTGTGTACAGATTTGTATGATAACATAAGTTTGCATTGGCAAGTATAATGTCTGAATCATATGATAAGCCCACTTAAATTTTTTATTTTATTTTTTTATTTTTTTTTTAGCAAAAGAGAGAAACAGAGAAAGAAACAGCAAAAGAAAGAAAAAAAAAAAGAATGAAACAGAGAAAGAAAGGAAGAGAAAGAGGGAGAGAGAATGGGATTCTTGTTTTATTGCCCAGGCTAGAATACAGCCTAAAAATGGGTATTAAAAACCTCTTTTATGCCAATAATTGTGCTTAACAATGGAGACATGAAGGAATAGGGGATGAAAATAACAAATAAGCAGACAACCAATATTTTATTTAAACCTGTGAAATGCTATGCAATTGCTGGGGAGTGATTTACTTCCAATTATGTGGTGACTTTTAAAATAGGTATAATGTGATACTGAGAAAAATGTATGTTTTGTGGATTTGTGGGAGGAGAGTTCTGTAAATATTTGTTAACTTTAGTTGTTCCAGGTTTGAGTTCAAGTCCTGGATATCCTTGTTGATTTTCTTTAAGGATGTTGAATGTTGGCCCCCACTCTCTTCTGGCTTGTAGAGTTTCTGCTGAGAGGTCTGTTGTGAGTCTAATGGGCTTCCCTTTGTGGATAACCCAACCCTTCTCTCTGGCTGCCCTTAGCATTTTCTCCTTCATTTCAACCCTGGTGAATCTGACAATTATGTGCCTTGGGGTTGCTCTTCTTGAGGAATATCTTTGTGGTGTTCTCTGTATTTCCTGAACTTGACTAATGGCCTGCCTTGCTAGGTTGGGGAAGTTTTCCTGAATAATATCCTGAAGAGTGTTTTTCAGCTTCGATTCATTCTCTTCGTCACATTCAGGTACACCTATCAAACGTAGATTAGGTCTTTTCACATAATCCCATATTTCTTGGAGACTTTGTTCATTCCTTTTTACCCTTTTTTCTGTCATCTTGCCTTCTCGTTTTATTTCATTGAGTTGATCTTCGACCTCTGATATCCTTTCTTCTGCTTGGTCAATTCGGCTGTCGAAACTTGTGCATGCTTCGTGAAGTTCTCGTGTTGTGTTTTTCAGCTCCATCAATTCA
>PVKP010038159.1:0-21099 GCA_004027715.1 Plecturocebus donacophilus
CCGCCTCAGCCTCCCAAAGCACTGGGATTACAAGTCTGAGCCACCGCGCCTGGCTTATATAATCTTTTTAAAATGAGGAGTCAATAAACACAGGAAACAGCCCCTTGAGAGGGAGAGAAGGAAAATGGGCACAATCTGCCCTCAGAAAGACATAGCATTTAAATCCATGCATGTGAGAACTCCAGGGTTCAAGACTGGAGGTCAGTCAAGAGACAGCCGGCCGGGCACAGAGGCTCAGGCCTGTAATCCCAGCACTTTGGGAGGCCAAGGTGGGTGGATCACAAGGTCAGGAGTTCAAGACCAGCCTGACCAACATGGTGAAACCCTGTCTCTACTAAAAATACAAAAATTAGCCAGGCATGGTGGTGTGTGTGTGTAATCCCAGCTACTCAGGAGGCTAAGGCAGGAGAATTGACTGATCTTGGGAGGCAGAGATTGCAGTGAGCCGAGATCGCACCACTGTACTCCAGCCTAAGCGACAGAGTGAGACTCCATCTCAAAAAGAAAAAGAGACAGCCTGGCTTAACACCCACCACCCACTGCACCCACTGCTCCAGCCTAAGCTGGCCAGAAAGAGAGAGAGAGAGAGAGAGAGAGTGTGTGTGTGTGTGTGTGTGTGTGTGTGTGTGTGTGTGTGAGAGAGAGAGAGAGACAGAAAGCATCCAGGAAAAGCTGAGGGGCTTCCCAGAAGGTCATGATACCTTTGGGTCCCACACTGAAGTCCACTAAGGAGGACGGTCCAATGTAAGGGGGAAAAAACCACAGAGGAAACATAATATTTGTGTATTTTTAATAACATACTACGTGTTCAGGTAGAAGTAGGTACAATGACAGAAAATAAGGTAAAGGAATGTGGTAGACACTATAGATATGTAATGATGGACAAAAATGTGGAGAATTCACCCACACATGCAGACTTTATATGTTCACATAAATATTTATATGTATGTATGACCCAGTAGAGATGTTTACACAAACTGTATTTATACTGTGAAGTCAGCGACGAGATAAAGTAAACATTAAATAGTTATGGAGAGGCTTGGTCTCTTCTGTTTAGTGGGAAACCCTTCAAAACAGGCACACAGCATCTCCCTCTCCCTTCTGAATACCATCTACAGCCTGCAGCAGCAGATGGCAAATCACAGCCTGGGCCACCCTTCCCAGAATGTCACAAGCATGGACATGCAGACCACAGAACTCACCAGATGCCCAACCTGGGTGGTGTGGGGCTCTGAAAGACATGCTTCAAGTAAGAGGGACTAGAAAACTCCCAGAGGGAGCAACAGGGACCGCGGACTCCAGGAGGTTACAGAGGCCTGTGCAAACGTCAAGCAGTGAGCCAACATGCTTGTCAATCATTCGGATAGCACGAACTCAGTCAACATCTAATACGGCATCTCACATTTCTGTGTGCATCAGACTCGCCTGAGGGGCTTGTTCAATACAGATTGTTGGGTCTCACTCCTAGACTTTCTGGTTCAGTATTCTGGGGTGCAGCCTGTGAATCTGCATTTGCAGCACATTTTTCAGGTGCTACTGATACTGCTGGTCCAAGGACCACACTATGATCTAATTTAACACCAGGTTATAGGAGGTACTAAAGAGCAAAGCAGCAGCAGCAGAAGGGATCTGAACCCTGTAGGGGCTTCTCTGTAAACTCCTCAAACATAAAAACATTCAAAGCGCCAGGCGCGGTGGCTCACACCTGTAATCCCAGCACTTTGGGAGGCCAAGGTGGGTGGATCACGAGGTCAGGAGTTCAAGAGCAGCCTGGCCAATATGGTGAAACCCTGTCTCTACTAAAAATGCAAAAATTAGCCAGGCATGGTGGTAGCTGCCTGCAATCCCAGCTACTCAGGAGGCTGAGGTAGAGAACTGCTTGAACACAGGAGGCAGAGGTTGCAGAGAGCTGAGATGGAGCCACCACACTCCAGCCTGGGCAACAGAGCGAGACTCTGTCTGGGGAAAAAAACAAACAAAAAACCTTGAAGGCACTCGAACAGCATTTACAGCATCAGGTCTAAGAATACAAGGTACCACGCAGGGAGTGCTCCATCAAGTAGAGAGATGAGCCCTCTGAGTGTCCCTCTCAGTCCGCTTGTGTTGCTGTAAGAGAATACCACAGACTGGGTGATTGATTTGGCTTACAGTTCTGGACCCTGGGAAGGGGAGGGGCCTGCACCTGGTGAAGGTCTTGCTGTGTCATCCTAGGGTGGAAGGCAGAAGAACAAGAGAGTGACCACCTGTGAGGAAGGAGGGAGAAAGAGAGAAAAGGAAGGAAGCCAACCTCAACCTTTTATCGGGAACCCACTTCCCGAGATAACTAACCCACTCTGCCTTCGTCCATTCATGAGGGCAGAGCCTTCATGACCTCGTCACCTCTTAAAGGTTCCACTAGTCAACACTGTTGCATTAGGGGTTGAGTTTCCAACACATGAACTTCGGGGAACACATTCAAACCACAGCAGTCCCATGTAAGCCTTCCGGAAAACCTGTGTGCCGGACTCTGGACTCCTCCTTTCCACCCTCTCTCACTGCAACTCTAACATCCTGTTCCCTCATCATTTTTCATTTGAACATAGCAAAGAACACAATCACTATATCCATTTTTTTTTTTTGAGATGGAGTCTCACTCTGTTGCCCAGACTGGAGTGCAGTGGTGCGATCTCAGCTCACTGCAACCTCTGCCTCCAGGATTCAAGCAATTAGCAATTCCCTGCCTCAGCCTCCTGAGTAGCTGGGATTACAGATGCCCACCACCATGCCTGGCTAATTTTTGTATTTTCAGTAGAGATAGTGTTTCATCATCTAGACCAGGCTGGTCTTGAACTCCTGACCTTGTGATCTACCTGCCGCGGCCTCCCAAAGTGCTGGGATTACAGGCGTGACCTACTGCGCCTGGTTGCTACACCCATTTGTTATGAACTTTTCCTAGATTAAAATAATTCTATCACTCAAATATAAATTTGTAAAAATAAATTTTCATTTTTGATATGAGAATACAGCTTAATGGAAACTCTAAAATACACAGAAAATAAAAATAATCACCAAAAATGTTCAATGATGCAAAGCAACACATAGAGTGAGATCTTATATCCTAAAATGTATAGACCTAAATGTTATTTTAAAAATCAATGCAGAAACATAAGCTCTATACACACCTTTAAAAATATGCTTTGTAGTTTCATTCTAGAATTTGGAATTCTGTTAAGAAAGATATATTTTTAAAAATAGAAAAAGCATCTAAGTCATTAATGTATGAAAGAAAACAATCATTCCTGTATTGCAGTTAAGTGCTCAATCAAGACAAAAAGGCATGTCACATCAGTGGGAAAAGACTACAATAAGGATGAGAGGAAAATTGTGACCCTTGAATATAAGACAGAAAAAAATCAGGGCAAGATGTTAAGGAATTGGAAATGATTCTCCATATTAAAGGAATACAAGAGACAGAAAGAGGAGAGAGGGCAGGAACAGTCTCCCTGCAGGGGTTACTCCAGGGGTGTGGGGGTCTCTACCTCTCAAAGGGCTGTCTCCTGTGTTTACTGACTCCTCATTTTAAAAAATTATAGTCTCCAAAAAAAAAAAAGAAAGAAAGAAAAAAAGATGGCTAGTCCACGTTGAGAAATGCTGTAGATGTAAAATACATTTTAAAAAATTCCGAATACTTAATATAAAAGAAAGAATGGGCTGGGTGTGGTGCCTCACATCTGTAATCCCAGCACATTGGGAAGCCAGCATAGGAGGATTGCTTGAGGCCAGGAGTTTGAGACCATTCTGGGCAACAGAGCGAGACACTGTCTCTTCAGAAAATGAAAAAATTAGGCCAGGCGCGGTAGCTTATGCCTGTAATCCCAGCATTTTCGGAGGCCAAGCCAGATGGATCACTTGATATCAGGAGTTCAAGACCAGCCTGACCAACATGGTGAAATCCTATCTCTACAAAAATACAAAAATTAGCCAGGTGTGGTGTTGTGCACCTACAGTCCCAGCTACTAGGGAAGCTGAGGTGGAAGAATCACTGGAACCCGGGAAGCAGAGGTTGCAATGAGCCAAGATCATACCACTACACTCCAGCCTGGGCAAAATAGTGAGACCCTATCTCAAAAAAAAAAAGGCCAGGCACGGTGGCTCAAGCCTGTAATCCCAGCACTTTCAAAGGCCGAGTGGGGTGGATCAGCTGAGGTCAGGAGTTTGAGACCAGCCTGGCCAACATGGTGAAACCCCATCCCTACTAAAAATAACAAAAAATTAGCCAGGCACAGTGGCACACACTTGTAGTCCCAGTGACCCGGGAGACTGAGACAAGAGAATTGCTTGAACCCGGGAGGTGGAGGTTGCAGTGAGCCAAGATCATGTCATTGCCTTCCAGCCAGGGCAACAGAGCGAGACTTCCTCATTTAAAAAAAAAAAAAAGAGCCCTGCTCTGTGGCTCACGCCTATAATCCAAGCACTTTGGGAGGCCGAGGTGGGCAGATCACCATGTCAAGAGATCAAGACCATCCTGGCCAACATGGTGAAACCTCATCTCTACTAAAAATACAAAAATTAGCTGGGTATGGTGGCAAGCGCCTATAAACCCAGCTACTCAGGAAGCTGAGACAGGAGAATCCCTTGAACCCAGGAGGTGGAGGTTGCAGTGAGCCAAGATCACACCACTGCATTCCAGCCTGGCGACAGAACAAGACTGTCTCAAAAAACCAAAAAAAGAAAAAAAAGTCCTGGGCATGGTGGTAAGTGCCTGCAGTCCTATCCACTAGGAAAGCTGAGGCAGGAGGATCTCTTGAGCCCAGAAGTTTGAGGCTGCAGGGAGCTATGCTGCTGCCACCGCATTCCAGCCTGGGCAACAAAGCAAGACCCTGTTGCAAAAGAAAGAATGCAAACTATCTCTTTAATAATTTTTATTTTGATAAGATGTTGAAGTGATATTTTGGATAATGCTAACATTTTAGGTGAAATAAAACACATTATTAATTTCACCTGCTTTTTAACTTTTCTTTCTTTTTAGGGGGGCAGGGACAAATTCTCGCTCTGTTGCCCAGCTGGAGTGCAGTGGTGCACATGATCTCAGCTTGCTGCAGCCTCCGTCTCCCAGGTTCAAGCGATTCTCATGTCTCAGCTTCCCAAGTAGCTGGGAATACAGGTGCCTGCCACCACACCTGGCAAATTTTTCATATTTTTAGTAGAGACAGAGTTTCACCATGTTGGCCAGGCTGGTCTCAAACTCCTGACCTCTGGCAATCTGCCCACCTCAGCCTCCCAAAGTGCTGGGATTATAGGTATGAGCTACCATGCCTGGCCTCTTTTTAACTTTTCTAAAGTGACTACTAGAAAATTAAAAATGACTTACGTGGATCGAATTATATTTCAATTGAAAAGCACTGCTCTGGAGATAAATGGTCTCTAGGGAGGCAGAAATATGAGAACCACAATAGAGGTGGATGGAGGGAAGTGACAGACACATCTGGTGGGTACCTGCAGGTGCTGACAGTGGGGACCCAGGAGATTCGGGTGTGGACAGGCCCCCATCTACGCATAGCAGGAGAGGAGCATGGCTGACACTAGGGGTGCTAAGCTGACACACAGAACTACTCAGCTTTATAAACATGTGAAAAACATACTGCGAAGTCACTGGCAGCCCACAGAACACATTGTAACAGAAATGAGAAAACCACTTAGGAACAAATGAAATGATATATAAATACCCAATACAAAACTGGCTGGCTTAAGGGACAGGCCCCCTTCTTTTTTTTTTTTTTAAATGGGCCAGCCACAGCAGTAGGAGCCTCCGCCGCTGCCCGCCCCAAGAAAGGCCCCCTTCTCTCCAATACAAGTTCAAATTATAACAGAAATGCGTGTCCAAATCGAACTGCTCTGATAGTTCATTTTGAAGCTGAAAGTGCCCTCTGTGCTTTGCCCTTTTTGATTAAAAGTTGCCTTTCCTGTTAAGTTAGAAATCCACAGCAGAGAGGAAACTGAGGAAAACCAAATTTGGGTGTTAAGTAAAGTTCAAAATTAACTGCTAAAGAGAATGAATCTCGATGGAAAATATAAAATACTTCTTCATGAACATTAAAGAAAATTCTAGGATGGGGCGCGGTGGCTCACGCCTGTAATCCCAGCACTTTGGGAGGCTAAAGCCGGTGAATCACAAGGTCAGGAGTTCAAGACCAGCCTGGCCAACATAGTGAAACCCTGTCTCTACTAAAAAAAAAAAATACAAAAATTAGCTTGGCATGGTGGGGGGCACCTTTTTACGTAATGATGGCCCTAAAATCAAAGAGTAAGTGATGATCTCAATTTGGATATGCAGAAGAGGAGCCCTAAAGTGTTTTCTTTAAGTGAAAATGTGAAAATTCTTGACTGAATAAGGAAAATAAGTTGTGTGCTGAGGTTGCTAAGATTTATGGTAAGAACAGATCTTCTAGCTGTGAAATTGTAAGGAAGAAAAAGAAATTTCTGCTAGTCTTGTTTGTTGCACCCCAAGCTCTAAAACGTACAGCCACGTGTGTGATAAGTGCTTAGTTAAGATGAAAAAAATCATTAAATTTGTGCATGGAAAACAGAAACAGAAATGTGTTCTGATTGATAGGAATTGGGTTCAATACTATCCACAGTTTCTGGCATCCACTGCGGGTCTTATGAACACATCGCCTGCAGATAAGGGAGGGCTACTATATAATATTTCATTTTTATTATTATAAAGCATTTTCCTTTTTAAATATATCAATTTGCCACAGATATCTCTTCAGGTACAAAGATATTAGGATATCTTTATAGTAGATACAGAGCTAACTCATTCTTTCTGAGAGCTAAAGTATCTTCCTTTAAAAAAAAAAAAAAAGACCATTTGTTTTGTTTTGTTTTTACTCGTCGCCCAGACTGGAGTACAATGGTGTGATCTCAGCTCACTGCAACCTCCGGCTGCTAGGTTCAAGGGATTCTCCAGCATTAGCCTCTCGAGTAACTGGGATTACAGGCACCCACCACCATGCCCGGCTAATTTTTGTATTTTTCGTAGAGACAGGGTTTCACCATGTTGGCCAGGCTGGTCTTGAACTCCTGACCTCAGGTGATATGCCCACCTCAGCCTCCCAAAGTGCTGGGATTACAAACGTGAGCCACTGCACCCAGTCAGTATCTTCCATTACATGAGCATTTAAGATGTTAAAGTACTTTTGCACCAAAAAATAATGCTTCTGTAAATATTACTTATATCTTTATGAGGTTTTACTTCTGCTGGGACAAACTGCATGATTATACAGATATATGTGTAAGGCTAGGCATGGTGGCTCACACCTGTAATCCCAGCACTTTGGGAGCCCGAAGCGGGCAGATCGCCTGAGGTTAGGAGTTTGAGACCAGCCTGGCCAACATGGTGAAACCCTGTCTTTACTAAAAATACAAAAATTAGCTGGGTGTGGTGGCAGGCGCCTGTAATCTCAGCTACTCGGGAGGCTGAGGCAGAAGAATCACTTCAACCCAGGAGGTGGAGGAGGTTGCAATGAGCTGAGATTGCACCACTGCATTCCAGCCTGGGAGACGGAGCAAGACTCCATCTCAAAAAAAAAAAGTCAAAGAAACAACTGATACCAGTGAAGCCGTGGAGAAAAAAGAACGCTTATACATTGTTGGCGAGAGTGTAAAATAGTCCAGCCAGTGTGGAAAGTAGCAAGGAGATTTCTCAAAGAACTTAAAACAGCCGGGCGCAGTGGCTCACGCCTGTAATCCAAGCACTTTGGAGGCCAAGGTGGGCGGATCACCTGAGGTCAGGAGTTCAAGGTCACCAGCCTGATCAACATGGTGAAACCCCGTCTTTAAAAAAAAAAAGAACTTAAAACAGAGCTACCATTTGACCCAACAATCCCATTACTGTATATCTACCCAAAAGAAATCATTCTACCAAAAAGACATATGCACTTGTATGTATGTTTATCGCAGCAGTATTCACAATAGCAGACATGGAATCAACCCAGGTGCCCATCAATGGTAGATTGGATAAAGAAAATGTGGTACATCAATCTTATCTGAATCACGGCCCATAGGTTACATGTGGCCCAGGATGGCTTTAAAAGCAGCCCGACACAAATTCATAAATTTTCTTAAAACATTATGGGATTTTGGGGGATATTTATTTTTTTTAGCTCATCAATTGTTAAGTGTATTTTATGTGTGGCCCAAGACAATTCTTCTTCTAATGTGGCCAGAGAAGCCAAAAGATTGGACACCTCTGTGGTATACATACACCATAAAATACTATGCGGGCATAAAAAAGAATGAAATCATGTTCTTTGCAGCAACATGAATGGCGCTGGAAGTCATAATCTTAATCAAGTTGATGCAGAAACAGAAGACCAAGTGCCGCACATTTTCACTTATAAGTGGGAGCTAAACATTGAGTACATACACAAGGACATATATGGGCACAATAGACACTGGACTACTAGAGGGTAGAAGGAGAGGGGTGGGTTAGAAAACTACGTATCTGGCCAGGCGAGGTGGCTCACGCCTGTAATCCCAGCACTTAGGGAGCCCGAGGCAGGTGGATCACCTGAGGTCAGGAGTTCGAGACCAGCCTGACCAACATGGAGAAACACCATCTCTACTAAAAATACAAAATAAGCCAGACATGGTGGTGCATGATTGTAATCCCAGAGTCGTGCACAGTGGCTCAATCTCAGCTCACTGCAACTCCACCACCCTGGTACAAGTGATTCTCCTGCCTCAGCCTCCCAAGCAGCTGGGATTACAGGCTCCTGCCACCGTGCCTGGCTAATTTTTGTATTTTTAGTAGAGATGGGTTTTCACCACCTTGGCCAGGCTGGTCTTGAACTCCTGACCTTCGTGATCCACCTGTCTCAGCCTCCCAAAGTGCTGGGATTAAGGAGATACTTGAGAGGAAAGAGGTGAAGATTATCTCCATCAAAAGGTACAATGGGAGATCTTTTGAAAGTTCCTTGGGTATGCAAGTGGGAGAGAATGCTATCTTCTAAACTGGAGGGCTCAGGAAAAGAACCTGACCCCAGTGTCACATCCTCCAGCTCCATCTGCCCCTTTCAACCCCTCTATGAGCATCATGGTCACCTCCAAAGATCACAGAAGAGATGATTATTTAATATCTACCATTTACCTTCAGGTACTAAATCTGAGCTTTTGGCTTTGCACTTGCAAAATCTACATGAAAGCACTACTGTTTACTAAGTAAATTCACAGTAAAATTAAACAATCATGTTCTTCATCATTGACTAGCCATGAAACTTGGGTACCTGATAAAAGTGGTTATTGTTGCAGCCGGGCGTGGTGGCTCACTCCTGTAATCCCAGCACTTTGGGAGGCCAAGGCAGGCAGATCACAAGGTCAGGAGTTCGAGACCAGCCTGACCAACATGGTGAAACCTCGTTTCTGCTAAAAATACAAAAATTAGCTGGGTGTGGTGGCACGCACCTGTAATCCTAGCTACTCAGGAGGCTGAGGCAGGAGAATCGCTTGAACCAGGGAGACAGAGGTTGCAGTGAGCCGAGATCACACCACTGTACTCCAGCCTGGGCAACAGAGCGAGACTCTCAAAAAAAAAAAAAAATCACCAGTGCAACAAACTGATGTCCTGTCTCTTGATGTGATACACTGAGACCAGCACCAGGTTACTTCTGTGGTATTAATTCCATAACCAAAGTCATGCAGAAAAAAAATAAGCCAAACCCCAATTAAGGGACAATTTCCAAAATAATGGGGCTGTGCTTTTCAAAAACATTGGAAAAAGTAAAAACAAAGGTCAGGAATTGTTCCTGATTTACAGCAACTTAAGAAAGAGACAATCTATCAGGAAAGTTCTAAGCCTCATTTAAAGATCTGCTAATTTCTTATCTCTGCAAAGTCTTTACACCCAGTTGGCCTACTCCTTTACCCACCATAGCCACACCATTCATCTGCATCTGGATATGGAGTTATGCAGCTCTCTGGAGGTTGGGGCAGGAGAATGGAGGCTGAGGCAGGAGAATCACTTGAATCCAGGAGGCAGAGGTTGCAGTGAGTCAAGATCGTACCATTGCACTCCAGCCTGGGCAACGGGAGTGAAACTCCACCTCAAAAAAATAAAAAAAGGAGCAGGGCGCAGTGGCTCACGCCTGTAATCCTAGCAGTTTGGATTTCTCTCAGGTATTCAGTTCATCAAGGCTTCCTTGCCTCCACCACTCTCCGTCCCATAGAAAGTTATGATTTTTTTACCTTGTCAAGATTTTTCTTAGCATGGAAGTGAAAGGCATTATTTTTCTACATTGTAATTGCAATAAAAATTGAAGTCGTGCTTATTTTAACAACCTCCTCCCCACCCCTCAATCTACCCTCATCCAAAATGCACAGCAATGACTGGGTATATTGGCTATGTTTTAAAGACTCTTCACGTAGGAAGTAAAGGCATAAATGAATGAACACAGTGATACTGCAGCAGATAGGACAATAACCCGAGTTTATTTATAAAATATATCCCATCCTGTCAAATACTGCTAAAAAAAAAAAAAAAAAGAAAGAAAAGAAAAAAGGTTCATCTAGAAAATGTTGAGGTTAGATAATATATTTTCATTGACAGTACTTTAGTTATTTGAACTCCAGCAATTTCATGTGAATTATCTTGTGTAGTATTCCAAAAATCCCTTGCTATTCACATCTATTTGGTTCCTGAGTTCAGATACTAAGGAATACTATGTTATCTAAATCAATTTGATTTTCAAGTTTCAGAAAGTAAGTAACAAGTCTGGAAAAGATTTGTCAGAACTGTTTTGTTCCTAAATTCAGAATGTGACAAATACTTACTTTCGATGGGTTACTAGATTTGATTTGCTAATTTATAACCCCATATTTTCATAAGTGATTCTGGACAAATTATTTTGGGTTCTTCGGTAGGTTTTAACATCAAGATTATGACAAATTCATAAAAACAGACAATTTGCTATCTCAGTCTATGTCCTGGAAGAGTTCCCAAAATATTTCATAGATTTCACTTATAAAAATGCCTACCTTGGTGTATTTTTTAGTGTAGCAATTTGACATTTAAAATGTTTTTTGAAAAATTTTATGGTCTTATTTTTTCAAGTTTATTCTGGAGGGAGGTCTATTAAGATTTTACATCTCCAGTTAATTCTGATGTCAACTTACTAAAAATCACAGATTTTTTCCAGATTTTCAGATATGTTATAAAAATATCTATAATATCAACTTTTAAGTTTGTTGTTTTTAAATTTCTTTTTTGTGGAGATGAGGGGAGTGAGTCTCACTATGTTACCTCAGCTGGTCTTGAACTCCCAGCCTCAAGCCACTCTCCAACCTCAGCCTCCCAAAGTGCTGGGATTACAGGCATGAGCCACTGCACCCTGCCTTAAGTTTTTAAATTGAGATAAAATTCACACAGCATAATATTCACCCTTTTAAAGTGTACAGTTGAGTGGTATGTAGTATTTGAACAAAACAATTTCTACCCATTCCACATTTTCATTACCCCAAATGATACAGTTAAGTTTTAATATATAGTCTTTTTGGCCAGGTGTGATGGCTCATGCCTGTCATACCAGCACTTTTGGATGCCGAGGCAGGCGGATCACCTGAGGTTAGGAGTTCAAGGCTAGTCGGGCCAATGAAACCCCATCTCTATTAAAAATACAAAAAGATTAGCTGGGCATGGTGGTGCATGCCTGTAATACCAGCTACTCAGGAGTCTGAGGCAGGATAATTGCTGGAACCCGGGAGTCAGAGGTTGCAGTGAGGAGAGATCATGCCACTGCACTCCAGCCTGGGCGACAGAGTGAGACTTTGTCTCGAAAAAAAAAAGGAGATATATATATATATATATATATATATACACACATATATAGACAGAGAGAGAGTCATTTCAATTTCTCATTTACAGTATTATTTGTCATTCTTATTTCACCTCTGGAATCATTAAAGTTTGTCTCCTTTTTTTCTCTTCCATCAAATATCAAATTTTGTATTTTATTTAGATCCAGTTTTTTTCTTTCAGTTATTTCTGCCTTTTAAAATAATACCTAGCCAGGCGTGGTGGTGCATGCCTTTAATCCTAACTACTTGGGAGGCTGGGGCCAGAGAATACCTTGAATCCTGGAGGTGGAGGTTGCAGTGAGCTGAGATCGTGCCATTGCGCTCCAGCCTGGACAATATGAGTGAGACTCAGTCTCAAAAAAAAATAAAATTAAATTAAAAAATTAAATAAAAATAAAAATAAATAATAATACCTCCTTCCTCCCACAATTCATTTCAGCTTGTTTTAGTTCCCTGGGTTCTATATTTTATTTGCTCTTCCTAGTATTACAATATATGGATGAATATTAGGTAATAAAACTTCCAATACAACTTTTCAATTGTTTTCATTATTAAGTAATGTATATATTAGGGGCCGGGCATGGTGGCTCACGCCTGTAATCCTAGCACTTTGGGAGGCCATGGCAGGCAGACCATTTGAGGTCAGGAGATCAAGAACAGCTTGACCTAGTGAAACACCGTCTCTACTAAAATACAAAAATTAGTCTAGCGTGGTGGCAGGTGCCTGTAATACCAGCTACTCGGGAGGCTGAGGCAGGAGAATCGCTTGAACCCAGGAGGCGGAGGTTGCAGTGAGCCAAGATTGCGCCACTGCACTCCAGCCTGAGAGACAGAGCAAGACTTCCTCTCAAAAAAGAAATAAAAAATGAAAAACAATATATATATTAGGGATTTATTCCTTAACCCATGTTAATTAAGAGGGAATACTGAATTAATAATCATATATTTGATGGCTATCCTATTGTACTGCTTCTTCTGGTCAAATAATGTGGCCAGTATGTTTTTTGCTTTTTGGGGGGAAATATTAGAAAAACTGTTATAATCTCTTCCTGGTTTTTTGAGAGCTGTGCTTTCTACTATGCATCATATTTACAGGGTTTCAGATTGGTATTCCTTTTTTTTTTTTTTTTGAGACAGTCTTACTCTGTCACCCAGTCTGGAGTGTGCAGTGGCACAATCTCAGCTCACTGTAACTTCTAGCCCCCAGGTTCAAGCAATCCTCCCACCTCAGCCTCCTGAGTAGCTAGGATTATACGCATGCAATACCACACCTGGCTAATTTTTTGTATTTTTAGTAGAGATGGGATTTCACCACCATGTTGGCCAGGCTGGTCTCGAACTCCTGACCTCAAGTGATCCACCTACCTTGGCCTCCCAAAGTGCTACTATTACAGATGTGAGCCACCATGCCTGGCCTCAGACTGGTATTCTTTATGTAGCATAAAAGATGAAATCTGAACAAAGACTATTCACACATACCTTTTTTCTTCCTTTTAAAATTCCATGTTGAATAATAATGATGGGGAAAGGCTCTGTTATACCCATTACAAGTGTTTCTCTTTTTCCACCATGAATTATAAATTTGCCAAAGGTAAACAACATGGTTAAAATCATTTCCATAAATCTTAAGAAACTTATCATAATAAGCATATCACTGATAATAGTGGAAAACTTTTACTAAACCTAATAACAGTTTGAAGTACTATACATTTATTATTCATTGACTCCTCACAGCAAACCAATACATACAGCCTGATTATATATACCTAGACATAATTTTTTAAAATACCACTAACATCTATAAGAAAAAAAATCAGGCCGGTGTGGTTGGTCACACCTGTAATCCCAGCACTTTGAGAAGCTGAGACAGGCAGATGATGAGGTCAAGAGTTCAAGACCAGCTTGGCCAAAATAGTGAAACACTGTCTCTATTAAAAATACAAAAATTAGCCAAGTATGGTGGTGCGCACCTATAGTCCCAGCTACTTAGGAGGCTGAGGCAGGAAAACTGCTTGAACCTGGGAGGTGGAGGTTGTGGTGAGCCGATATCGCACCACGGCACTCCAGCCCGGGCAACAGAGTGAGACTCCATTCTAAAAAAATTAAAATTAAAATATTACATATCTGGATTGATAAACAACACTTTCATAACAGTGATTACTTTCTAGTGTGGCATTGGGATTAGGTTTGATGTAAAGGAACAAAACAGTTCACAAGAAGAAAATTTGGATAATTTTAGCAATTAAAATAAATGTTTTAAAAGTAAAAATAAGCATCCAAAGATAAATTTTGGGTCACAATAAGGAGGTCAGCTTTTATACCTGCAAAAATTTCGAGGTAACCATAACATGAATAGTCATTTTAAAGTCATTAAATATGTCCTGAAAATAATAAAAATCTATGTTTATTGAAATGGCACTCATGAATTTTTTGGTATGATAAAAGCAGTTAAAGGTACAGCACGCATACCACAATTATACTTTCTTAAAAAGCAAAGTATAGCAGGATTCTCTCTACCAAATTGAGAGTAGAATTATTTTTTGCTTTTTAGTTTGTAATTTTTTGTGATTTTTGGCTTAATAACTAAAAGTGTAAATTTGTAAAATAAAATGAAAAGATTAACATTGACTTCAAAAACAAAGTTATAACTCACAAGGAATTTAAAAATATTAAAGGTAACAATTCAAACAGTGCGATACTTGTGCAAACACAAATACAGAGATGAGAAAAGATAGCCCTAAAAACATAAGCAAACATAAACAAGAATATAATGCATCACCAAGAAAGCAGAACCAAACAATGAAAGAAAGAACTATAGAACAGCTGGCACTGGTATATGATGGAGAGCCAGGGAGAGGGAATCTCAATTTAGACTCTGAATTTATAACTTGGAAATACATTTGGATACAAAATTTAAATACAAAGTTATAAAAAATTGTGAAAGAGGGTAACTATTAGATGTGAATTTTGGTTTAAAATATGAGGAAGGTGACAGGAACTTTAATGTTTATTATTCATTAGCATGAATTCCCTGATGACGAATGAGATCTGAGCCACTACTAAAAGCCTTCCCACATTCCTTACAGTTATAGGGCTTTTCACCAGTGTGAATTCTCAGGTGTCGAGTAAGGTTTGAGCATTTATTAAAGGCCTTTCCACATTCATTACATTCATACGGCTTTTCATCGGTATGAATTCTCTGATGTTGGAAAAGTTGTGAGTTCTGAGTAAAGGCCTTCCCACATTCAAGACATTCAAAGGGTTTCTCACCAGCATGAATTCTCTGATGCTGACGAAGCTGTGAGCTCTGAGTAAAAGCCTTCCCACATTCCTTACAAT
The DNA here is from genome assembly GCA_004027715.1 of Plecturocebus donacophilus. Classification (NCBI taxonomy): domain Eukaryota; kingdom Metazoa; phylum Chordata; class Mammalia; order Primates; family Pitheciidae; genus Plecturocebus; species Plecturocebus donacophilus. The sequence continues at coordinate 15,172 of PVKP010038159.1, forward strand.
CATAGGGTTTCTCACCAGTGTGAATTCTTTGATGATTAGTAAGTGCTGAGCCACTACTAAAGGCTTTGCCACATTCCTTGCACTCATAGGGTTTCTCACCAGTATGAATTCTCTGATGTTGAACAAGCTTTGAGCTCTGGGTAAAGGCTTTCCCACATTCCTTACATTCATAGGGTTTCTCACCTGTATGAATTCGCACATGTTGAAAAAGTTGTGAGCTCTTAGTAAAAGCTTTCCCACATACTTTACATTCATAAGGCTTTTCACCAGTGTGAATTCGCTGGTGGTCAATAAGATTTGAGCAATAACTAAAGGCCTTCCCACATTCCTTACATTCATAGGGTTTCTTACCAGTGTGGATTCTCTGATGTTGAGAAAGGTATGAGCTACAACTGAAGGCCTTTCCACATTCCTTACATTCAAAGGGTTTTTCACCGGTATGAATTTTCAGATGCCGAGTAACGTGTGAACCACAACTAAAGAATTTCCCGCACTCTTTACATTCATAAGATTTTTCACCAATGTGAATTCTCTGATGTTGAATAAACTGTGAGTTCTGACTAAAGGCCTTTCCACATTTCTTACATTCATAGGGTCTGTGTTCATCATTAATTATTTGATGGAGAGTAAGGAATGTCTGTTGAATAAATGTGGGCATGTATTCAGGAGTGAATATTTCTTGACTGAAATGCCCATTTTGATATCCTAGTTGTTTTGCAAGGTGGCTTCTATATTCCAAAACATCTCCAAAACTGGAGTACTCAAGGCCATACTTTGTAAGTCCCATTATCTCCCTCTGGCATAATTCTATTTCATAAACTTCCTTCTTTAGAGATAATAACTTGGTTTCACACATTGATTCCAGATCTGAAAGAAAATAAAAGGATAAATGTTCTTTCTTCCTATTTGTGAAAAGTCAAACTTTTATAATAGAAATGGAAAAATTAAAGTGAGAACAGTATCTACTAGGTAGATGACACAGGGTTCACAGGATATCTGTGTAATCTGAAAGAGTGGGCAAGAAAGATGCAGAAATTAGTAAGATAATGCAGGAGTCAGAAGAAGGTAACTATGCAAATAAGTTACTACAATGATACTCAAACATGGATGTGGATCAGAATCATCTGCAAAGGCTGGTAAATATACAATGGTTGGGCTATTTTCCATATTAAAACATGACTAGCCATATATATGCATATAAGTAGACATATGCATATATAAGTAGACATATGCATATATATGATATACATGTATCTATATAAGTATGCATGTGTGTATATAAGAGATAAGTATAACATACAATATGTATAACATGAAGTGCATCATTTTCTAGCCTCCATTAAAGGTCTCCTGAGAGAAATAAATTCATATGAGGAAGATTCTTTGGCTCTGAGGTATAATATAGCCCCACACAGAGCTTCAAAATCACCTGGAATTTCCTGACAGGGGTCTTTGTTATGCTAATAAGGTAATTCATGGTGGGCCCTAAGAAAGCTTCAGGGTGGGATCTGATAACCAGAAACACTAGCTTGTGATGAGAGGGTTGAAACTTTTGGGCACACCTGCAATCCCAGCAGTTTGGGAGGCCAACGCAGTTGAAGCATGAGGTCAAGTGATCAAGACCCTCCTGGCCAACATGGTGAAACCCCATCTCTACTAAAAACACAAAAATAAGCTGGGTGTGGTGGCACGTCCCTGTAGTCTCAGCTACTAGGGAGGCTGAGGCAGGAGAATCGCTTGAACCCAGGAAGCAGAGGTTGCAGTGAGATTGCGCCATTGCCCTCCAGCCTGGTGACAGAGTGAGACTCTGTTTCAAAAAGAAAGAAAAAAAATGAGGGTTGGGACTTTCAGCTGCCTGACCTCTGAGAAGGAGAGAGGCTAGAGACTGAGTTGCCCAGGATTTAATCAATTGTGCCTGTATAATAAAACCTCAACCAAAATGCCGGGCAGTAAACTCTGTGGAGCTTTCTGGTTGGTAAACACACTGACGTGTTGGGAGTGTGACAAACTGACTCCACAGGGAGAGGGCATGGAAACTCTGTCCAGTTCCAGATCTTGCCCAAATATGTACCCTTTATAATAAAACTGTAGCTTTAAATACAGCTTTCCTGATTTCTTTGAGTCACTATTAACACATTATTGAACCTGAGACCTTGGAAACTCCTTAATTTATTCTGTTAGTTGGCTGCCCTGCAGGTGGCCCAGGACTCCCAAGATTTGTAGCTGGCATCTGAAGTGAGGACAGTACTGTGGAAGACTGTGAGGTCTACACTAATTCTGAATAGTGTCAGAGGTGAAGCGTAGTACACCCAGGTAGGGTGGAAAACAAATAAGCTCTATAATAAAGGAAACAATGGATACAATTTGAAAGTCGTGGCTGGACACGGTGGCTCATGCCAGTAATCCCAGCACTTTGGGAGGCCGAGGCGGGTGGACCACCTGAGGTCAGGATCTTCAGACCAGCCTGGCCAACATGGCAAACCCTATCTCTACTAAAAATACAAAAATTAGCTGGGCATGGTGGCACGTGCCTGTAATCCCAGCTCCTTGGGAGGCTGAGGCAGGAGAACCACTTGAACCCGGGAGGCGGAGGCTACAGTGAGCCGAGATCGCACCACTGCACTCCAGCTGGGGGACAGAGTGAGACTCCATCTCAGGAAAAAAAAAAAAGGAAGTGGTAACAGCAGGTTATTCACATGAGGAAAGCGCCAGATGTAAGTCTAATGATTGAACTAAGTTGATGTAAGTGTGTAAGTGACAGATAGGGAAACTCAGAATATTTTCTGTGCTGGGGATTCAAGGGAAATATTGTTTGCCTTGGAATTTTGAGATGCTGATCTTAGGCGGGAGGAGATTTGCTCAGGTATCACCACAGTGAAAGAGAGAGATGGCAGCGAAAGTTTAAGGCGGGAGGAGATTTGCTCATGTACCACCACAATGAAAGAGAGAGAAGGCAGCTAAAGTTTAAGGACGACAGAAAGAAATTAAGACACAATACAACATACTGCCATGGAACGGTAACAGGAATCAGAAGCAGATTGATGAGAGCTGACTGTCAATTCTAATACTTATCGCTGTGTGCTCATAAGCAATTATTTAACCTCTAAGTCACCATTTCTTCATCTGTAAAAGAGCAATAATCCTTACCTCATGATTACTGGGGGAGGATACAGGAAAACGTATATAAATGTTTTGGAGTAAAGTATTCAGTATTTGATAGGTATTATTATGAAATAATTTCTTATCAAAATGGGGATATTAGACAAATTAAATAGTTTGGATACCAAAACGAAGCCTATTGGAGTAGATCAAAACAGGAACAGGGAATTCATTCCAACACAATCTTTTTCCCCCTATCTCTATATGATCTTTCAGTAACTTTCATCTAGTTAAGCGCCCAAGTAAAGTTTTCAAAACTGTCCTCTTCCATCTTCCACTGGCAATGTCATCTTCCAAAGCAGAATCAACTCTTTCCCAGACCAGTGAAGGAGTCTTCTCAACCAGTCTCCCCACCAAGCTCCCTCACCCTTTAATCTATTCAGGGAATATCATTTGGGTTAGACTTCTACTGCTCAAAGTCCAAACTCCTCACAATCTCCTGCAAAGGCTGAATGCTGTGGTTTCTGCCTGTCTGTTCAACTCTCACTCACTCTCCACTCCCACTTGATCATGGGGCCCACCAACACCGGCTTTTAGTCCTTCAAACACACCAAGCTTCTCCCCAGCAGAGCCTTCACAGGGATTCTTCTCTCTGCCTGGAGTTTTCTTCTTTAGTAAAACATTAAACAAGACCTAGTAGCGAACCTAGTACTACATTAATTCTGAAGTAATGATGAGCATAAATATTTCAATATGCCTACAAAAACAGTAAAATAATATGAATGCATCTGTGATTTCCATTCATGCCAAAGTCACGGGAACTACTACTACTGCTACTGGGACTACTGTGGTTTGTCCCATACACTACAATAGGAAGAAAGGCTGTGTTTCAGTTAGAGGGTTTTAAATATAAAGATGTATTTTTTCTTCTCATCCAAGTTCATGGACTCCCTGAATTCTACCTAAAGGAATTCAAAGTTAGGAACCCTTAAGCAAAAATGATCCTTTACAAACATGATCATGTCACTCTGCTAAATCATTCAATGGATTTACACCTCATTCGGAATAGAATTCAAGGCCCACAAGACCCACAATCATCAACAGGTACATCCACCTCCCACCCTGACCTGCACCCAGCATGTAAACACTCGAAAGCCTGATACTTTCCTGGTCTCTTCTTCTACAATTCCCACTTGGCTCATTCAAGCTCTGAACTCGGGTTCTTCCTGTTCCCTGTGCCTAAATCTCTTCCAGGAGGTATTTATAGGACCTGTTCCTTTACTTCCTTCCGGTCTTTACTGAAAGAACACCTCATCAGAGAGGCCCTCTCTAGCCTCCCTTCATGGCACTTATCACCCACCACCTGACATTTTATACACACACATACAAATAATAATATAGAAACATGATGTATTAACATATGATATCTATTATTTACACTATGCCAATGTGTTAGTTACATATTATATAAATATAAATGATATATGATTCTAAAAGTATATTTATATACCTTAACCATATTATATAATATTAATATCATGCTAATATTATAGTATATATATACTTGACATATGTTTAATTTCTGCTATGGTTTGAAAGTCTCCCTTTCAAAATTCAGCTCTTGACAATGTGACAGTATTAGGAGGTGGGGGCCGGGCAGACTGGCTCAAGTCTGTAATCCTAGTACTTCGGGAGGCCAAGGTGGGTGGATCACTTGAGCCCAGAAGTTAAGAGACCAGCCTGGGCAACAAGGCAAAATCCTGTTTCTACAAAAAATACAAAAATTAGCTGGGCGTGGTGGCATCTGCCTGTGGTCCCAGCGACTTGGGAGGCTGAGATGGGAAGATCACTGGAGCCTGGGAGGTTGAGGCTGTGGTGAGCCATGATTGTGCCACTGCACTCCAGCCTGGGTGACAGAGTGAAACCCTGTCTCAAAAAAAAAGGAAAAAGAAAAAATTTCAAATGTGTTATACATATATATTTTTCAGCACCACTTTTGGACCTTGAGATCGTAAAGGTAACACAGTTTGTATACTGTAGCACCTGTAAGATTCCCTTACACAAACCAGCACATGAAAAAAAGGTTGAGGCTGGGAGCGGTGGCTCACACCTGTAATCCTAGCACTTTGGGAGGCCAAGGCGGGCGGATCACAAGGTCAGGGGATTGAGACCATCCTGGCTAACACCATGAAACCATCTCTACTAAAAATAGAAAAAATTAGCCGGGTGTGGTGGTACGCACCTGTAGTCCCAGCAACTCAGAAGGCTGAGGCAGGGTAATCGCTTGAACCCAGGAGGCAGAGGTTGCAGTGAGCTGAGATCTCACCTCTGCACTCCAGCCTGGGCAAAAGGGTGAGACTCCATCTCAAAAAAAAAAAAAGTTTGATAAAGAAAACATTGAAGACAATCTGATAAAACAGATTACTGATAGGCAGCTATAATGAAGACCAATGGTACTTGGGCAAAGGGTGTGTGGGTGTGTGTGTGTGTGTGTGTATTCACATGTGCGTATTACAGACACAATTACATTATTTTGGGGAGTGGTAGTAGAAAACACCTGCACGAATCTAAAACATGCAGAAGAGGAAGAAAAGGAATTAGCTAGGCATGGTGGCATGTGCCTATAGTCCCAGCTACTTGGAAGGCTGAGATAGGGGTACTGCTTAAGCCCAGAAGTTTGATCATAACAGTAAGTTATGATCATATAACTGCACTCCAGCCTGGGTGACAGAGCCATACCCTTAAAAAAAAAAAAAAGAAGAGAGAGAGTTAAAAAAAGCTAGTAAGCGGCTGGACCCAGTGGCTCATACCTGTAATCCCGGCACTTTG
>PVKP010038160.1:0-21113 GCA_004027715.1 Plecturocebus donacophilus
ATTCCAAGCTACCAACATGAGGTTACTAAATGTGGAGATGGAAGGGACATGCAGGGGCATACGTGCACATGGCATTTCCAGCACACTGGTAGGGGCATGTGTGCATAGAGCATTTCCAGCACACAGGTAGGACAAACATAAATAGCTCCTCCAAGTGTATAGATAATAGAAAATGTTGTAACATCATTAGTGAGCAATGAATTTTGACTATCTCTAACTTTTGTTTTAAATATACTTATTTAATTGTTAATTTGCATACTGTAATTTTTAATATCAGCTTACAAAATTCCTGGCAATTTAAAAATCAGTTCTCAGAAGCCAGTGCAGGGTGTGAGTGCAAGTGGATGCCATCACACCCCTGTCTTGACTCAGCAAATTGTTAAGGGCAGGCATCACGTGGGGCCCTGGAGATCACAGTGGATAACCTCATCTTCACCTTTAAGGATCTCAGGACCCAGTGGGGATGACAGATGTGTTACAGATAGTGATGATGCATTTGTACTTTCATGGAGGCATGGATTAGAACATTGAGGATTCTAGAAGCCCAGGTAGAGGAGGCCATTAACTCATGATGGTAATCAGGAAAACTGTACAGAGTAGATAATTTTAACTTGAATCCAGAAAGATGACGAGGAATGGGTCATGGGGAGTAAGGATGGATGTGCCAAGCAATTGGAAGCACATGGACAAAGATGCATATTCTTGGGACGTCAGGTTATTTGGTGTGGCTGCAGTTTGGATCTGTGGCAGGGATGGTCAGAGATGGGAATAAGAGGGAAGACTCAAGCAGATGGCAAAGCATTCATAATGGTTACTGTGCATTTCACTGTTGAGTTGCTCCCTGATTTTTCGTGGGTGTATATTTTTAAAATATTTACTTTTTCTTTAAGATAAATCTTAATTTTTACCTATGTAACACTGACTCATTTATCTGTAGTACAGGCATGGAGAGAGCCAGAGAAAGAAGAGCATCTTTACCTTCAAGAACTTTTTGGATTTTTACTTTTATTTTTTCAGTTAGTTATTTTAGAAACAGGGTCTCGCTGTGTCGCTGAGGCTGGAGTACAGTGGTGTGATCGTAGCTCAGTATAGTCTCAAGCTCCTGGCTTCAAGTGATCCTCCTGCCTCAGCCTCCCAAGTAGCTGGGACTAATTTGTATTTTTATTTTCATGGAGGTGTGGTCTCACTATGTTGCCTAGGCAGCTTTGAGCTCCTGGCTCCAAGAGATCCTCCTGCCTTAGCCTCCCAAAGCACTGGGATTACACACATGAGCCACTACACCTGGCCAACTTTTTGCATTCCTAGCATGGGGCTTGGCATCCAGGAAAGCATGTGAGACCTTTCTGGGATTTTTTTTTTCTTCTCAAATACTTCAACTCCTTTGTTTTCTTTTATTCCAGACAATGGGACACAAGGCTTTCACTTCCCATTATTTGGGCCCCGAAGTGGTGAAGGCTTAAAAGAATCCTAAAGATCGGGTCAAATAATTTGTATTTTAGAGTCATACATTGACCAGTGCTGGGGGCTGGGTTAAAAAAAAATCTAGTTATTCTGACTTTCTGTTCAGGTATCTGCCTGTGATTCCACCTTAATTCCTATATCTTAGCCACACGTCACTCACCGTCTTGGGGAGCCTGTAGTCCTCTGAGGCAGATGATACGGGAAATGTTGGAAATGTACACGGGTGTTATATGAATTGTGTTGGTTGGCCTAAAACACTGAGCCAGCTTGAGCTGGGAGCACACAACATGCCTGGAATGTAGTTAAAGCCTTGTAAGAAACATTTTGGAATCCAAAACTTTTGAACCCAGCGTTGTAAAAGAAAGATCTTAAGACATTGTTTTATTTTGTATGTGTTCAGTATATTCAATTAATATGAAAGCAGCTTGGTTTCCAAACATATGGAAGAAATTTTTCATCACAAGAAGAACTTTTTACTGGGTTTCAGATTTCTACTTGTTGCTTGACACTTGATACAAAATATCTGGTTTTCTAGATTCTTTGAAGCCAAGTAGAAAAGTAGATAAAACTGCTTTTTCTCCCCAGATGGGATGGACGTATGTTTGTGGGTGCTTATAGGGGACACAGCCCCATTGGTGACATTGTGCCAAGTCAATACAGCCTGGGAAGATGAGGCTAGACCGATAGCAATAAGCATGCTCACTTTCCCAGGAGGAAAGGCTGTGGTGTCCCCAGGGAAGAGGATTCTGGTCTCCATGGTAAACTGCACAGAGAATCTAGAAAGAAGAAAGCTGTAGGAACACTTGAGGAAGCCCACCTAAATATGTGGCTACCTGGATCAGAATCACCTGTGGTGAACAAGTGGTGAGGAATGCTTTTATTCACTCTAGGGAAATACTACCTTAGCAGTATTAGTTCAGTAATAGAAAAGCTAGGTCAAGCAGCCCTTCCCATTTGTCTTCACAACTCTCCAGTGATCCAGTTTGGTTTCTCAACAAACCTCCCAGCATCAGCCTCTTCATGCTCAAGAGGAGAAAGACGGAAAGGGAAACTGAGTGGTCTGGACTCCGGCCCTGACTCAGCCTTGGGAAGAGATGTTGCTGCGGTCCCCACTCACGGCTGGGACCTTAATGACTGAGAGGTGCCTAATCCTGGATCTGCTGTCCTTGCACCACACCATCTCCATTGTAGTTGTTATTATGTTGCTTTCATGTCCTGATTATTGCTGATTTGCTCCACTAGACAATAAGCACCTTAACATTACTGCTTCTTATCCATCATTTCCAATGCTGAACACAATTAATTGGATGAATGAATTTTTAAAAATAACTTAGGTGATACCAGGCTTATCATTGTTCTCTCTAGGACTTATTTGTCCATATTTAAGTTGTAGCAATTGGTATAAAGCCTCTTCCAACAGTCATGTGCTACGATTCTTTCCGTGCAACTCTTCTGTCTCTCACTATGATTCAGCTTCATAGGGTCGCAAACCGTGTCTTAGACTTCTGAAGAGTCTCCCTACACTCACATGCTGACAGTTGAATAGAAGGCTGAATCCTGACCACGTATGCCCTCTGTCCTCATTTACTCAGTTAAGGTTAGAAAAGAGGGTGTGCAAAAGTGGCCAGAAGTCAGATTTTTTTTTGCTATTTTTTTTTTAATCTATAGACTTTATTTTTTGAGTAGTTTTGAGTTTACAGAATATTGAACAGGCAGTACAGAGAGTTCCCATATGCCCACCACCAGTTTTTCCTATTCTTAACATCCTGTACTAGTGCAGCACATTTATTATAATTGATAAGGCAACATTGACATACGATTATTAAAGTTCATAGTTCACATGGCATTGTACATTCTATGAGTTTTGACAAATGTTTAATGACATGTATCCATACCAATATCATACAAAATAGTTTCACTGCCCTAAAAGTCTCTTGTGTGGAAATGCAAAGTAAATCCACAATGACACTTCACTCCAGCAAAACTGGCATTATTAAAAAGTAAAAAACAATAGATGTGGGCACAGATGTGGGGAAAAGGGAACACTTATACACTGCTGGTGCAAACATGAACTAGTACTACCTGTATAGAAAATCATATGGAGATTTCTTAAAGAGCTGAAAGTAGATCTAACACTGAATCCAGCAATCACACTGCTGGATATCTACCCAAAGAAAAAAAATGTCATTATATGAAAAAGATGCTTGTACATGTATGTTCATAGCAGCACAAGTCACAGTTGCAAAGATGTGGAACCAATCTAAATGTCCATCAACTAATGTGTAGATAAAGAAAATGTAGTATATATACACTATGCAATACAACTCGGCCATGAAAAAAAATGAAATGATATCTTTTGCAGCAACTTGGATGGAGCTGGAGGCCATTATTCTAAGTAAAGTAACACAGTAGTGGAAAACCAAAAACCTTATGTTCTCACTTATAAGTGGAAGCTAAGCTATGTGTATGAAAAGGCATACAGAGTGACGTGATGGACTTTGGAGATTCAGAATGGGGAAGGCAGGAGGTGGGGCTAGGCATAAAAAGAACTACGCATTAGGTACAATGTGCACTACTCAAGTGACAGGTGCAGTAAAATCTCAAAATTCACCACTATATAATTCATCCATGTAACAAAAACTACTTGGACCCCCAAAGCTATTGAAATAAAGATGCAAAAAACTCCCTGTGCTCTCCCTACTTATTCCTTCCACCTTCCTTCCAAACCCCCAGAAACCACTGATATTCTTACTATCTCCATAGTTCTGCCTTTCCAGAATGTCATATAGTAGGAATCTTACAGTATATAGTTTTTCATATTGAATTCTTTCACTTTACAATATGCATTTAAAGGTCCTTCCATGTCTTTTATGGTTTGATAGCTCATTTTATTGCTGACTAATATTCATTGTATGTATGCACCACAATTAATTTATTCATTAATCTACTGGAGGATACCTTGATATCTTCCAAGTTTTGGCAATTATAACAAAGTTGCTGTAAACACTCATGCAGGTTTTTACATGAATGTAAGTTCTTAACTCTTTTGAATGAATACTGAGGATTATCATTGCTGAGCCATGTATTAAGAATATGTTTAGTTTCATAAGAAACTGCCAGACCGTCTTCCAAAGTGTTTACACCATTTTGCATTCCCACCAGCAATGAATGAGAGTTTCTGTTGCTCCACATTCTCGCAAGCATTTTGTGTTATCAGTGGAAAAAATTTTTTTAAGTAAGATGTCTCATTGACATTTCCAACTTTATACATCTGAATTGAGCTTCCTCTCTCCCTCTCCAAGCCTCCTATGCTCCTTACCTTGAGGAATGGTACCATCATCATATTCCTCTGGGCACTTAAGAGTGTTTCACGTCCTCTTTTCTCTATCACAGCTCAAATAAGCTGGTCACTAAGCTTTGCTGATTTTTGCGCTTGTATTTCTTTGAGGTTTGTTCCTCCTCTCCATCCTTTGTGCCTCTTTCCATGAAACAACCTCCTTCAGTCTTCTCCCTTCCTCTGGCTTGTCCTGCTCCACACTACAGGCAGCTATCTTTCAGAATTCTGTCTAACTTCATTATTTAAATAACAACAACAAAAGCCTTTGACGGTTCTCCCACTGCCTTCAGATTAAAGCCCCAGCTCTCCTGGATCCTGCAAGGTCTCCTTGAGCTTTGCTCTGCCAACCACCCTTGGGCTTATCAGTTTCTTTTCTGTCCCCCATCCCAACACCCTGCATGCTAGTGGCAGTGTTTGTAATATCTGCAGTTCCGCAAACACGCAAGGCTATTGTAAACCATTGCATATATTATTCTACTTCCTTGGAACTCTTGTCTAGAGAATTCGTACTCCGGTTTCAAGATTTAACTCAAACATCACCTCTCTTGACAGCTGAGAGACAGGATTTCCTTTTCTGGGTCCCCACTGAGTCCCATGGTCTAGCTAAGTTATGCCTTCATCTCCCTGACAGGCAGATTTATTTGTTTATGCATCCATCTTCCCCTCCTACTCCGTGTCTGTGCATTTCTGTATCATTCCAGGTAGTCACGGATAAAGTTTGCTGTATTAAATTTATAAAAGGGTGATGGAAGGCTATGGAAGAAAGAGCTAACTGTGCCACTGATAAGACTTCATCACTCCACAGCATGCATGACCTCTCAACCACCACTGGCTGCCTTAACCACACGGACTGGAAAACAGCAGGAGAAACAGATAAGAGGGTAACTGTACTGGGTAGACCCTAGCCATACATATTTTCTCCCTCTAACCATTCTGAATAGGTTCTGAGGGAGAAGAAGCCAAGGTCATTGCTAACCACTACTCTTGTACTGCTGGGGGAGGGAAAACTGTAAAATGTGAGATGTGCAATTAGTTAGATGAGTGCAGAAAGACCATAAAAATTACTCATTGTCACGGGAAGGATTTATTCTGGCTCATTAAAATTAGCCTGCTTAGAGAACAGGTTTGCAAGGAATTGCATCAATTCTGCCTGGTTCTCCATGGGGACTAAGCCTGGTCCTCAGCATAAGCTCTTGCAAGTGCTTTGTGGAGGGAGGGGCCAGAGGGAAGGAGCAGGTGGTAGTTTTTAGGTTGGAGTAGCCATCCATGTTCTCTTCCTGCTCATCGGTAAACCTCATGTTTGGCCAGTTCTTTTTCCATTTCATTTACAGAAGTCCCTTTTGATAATCTTGGTAAATGTGCCCCACCTCCCACTGAGGCTACCTGAGAAAAGTGCTCAGAATGTGATAGTGACTTGGCTGTGGTCACTCAGCCTGTCAGAACAAGCCTCAAACTCTGGGCTCTCCCACAGGCTTAGTTGGTTGTTTCTTGCAAAACTCCTTCTAGCTCTTTAAACTACCCCAGGAAGGATCCTTAGCCACCTATTTTGTATGCTTCCTTGTTTTTTCAGCTGCTTGGAAGTAGCGATGCTGTCTTATTTTGTTTGTCAGCAAGCCTGCACATATATGTGTTTAATTATTTTGACTGCATTGCTCTGCAACTGGCTTTGAGTTAAGCCACTTCTCAGTTTTAGCCTAGGCCTACTGGCCCAGTGTGCAGCTGACTTGATATTGGACTCCAAAGGCTCCAGGCTGTGAACAAAGAATGGAACAGGTAAACTTGCCTGACCTTCACTTCTGGCAAGTTCCTGGCTTCCCTTCCCTGCCTTGACATTTCTCCTTGTAATACTCCCTGTGCAGGAAGATCTCCCACACTACGGGATGCTCCCCATAGGTAGAGTAGGGTGGCTCTGAGCATCTGGGAAGCAATCGTCTAGCCAAATCTACTTCCTTGCCGCTGAAGAAACCCAGGGACACAGTGATAAAGGGGCACATTGCCCAATATGACAAGGGCAGGGCTGGGACCAGAACGCAGGCCTCCTGATTTTTGGTCTGTGTTGGAACCAGTCAGGGCACATAAAATTTGCTGCATTAAATTTATAAAAGGGTGACAGAAGGCTGTGGAAGAAAGAGCTAACTGTGCTTTTTCTTAGATTTCTCAGTTCTATGAGAATTGAGAATCAATTCTTATATAGAGAGTGTGCAATTGATCCACGATGCTGCAAAGGCCCTGATTACACCCTACTGTCGATCTGGGGATAAGCAGCAATTCTGAGTCCCTGGAATCTAGATTCATTCAGTTGTCCATTTACTCTTCCTTCCCTTCCTTCCCTTCCTTCCTTCCTACCTTCCTTCCTTCCTTCCTTCCTTCCTTCCTTCCTTCCTTCCTTCCTTCCTTCCTTCCTTCTAGCCCTGCACTCTGAACTGTTGAGATGTAGTCTTTTACTTTTGTCTGTAACTCCTGCAGTGAGGCTAAAAGTTCAGTTCTTTGCACCATCATCAGATATAAAATCACATGTTAGCAGCATCATAGTGCAGCTGAAAGTCACCAGAGTAGGAGACAGATAGCCCTGGGTTCTAGGCCTGGCTCCACACAGCTTGTCAGTGTCACCTTAAGCAAATTATTTATTGTCCATGTGCCTATACATTTTTTTTCTTTTTTTTTGAGATGGAGTCTTGCTCTGTGCCCAGGCTGGAGTGCAGTGGCACCATCTTGGCTCACTGCAACCTCTGCCTCCCCATTCAAGCCATTCTCCTGCCTCAGCCTCCCAAGTAGCTGAGACTACAGGCACATGCCACCATGCTTGGCTAATTTTTTGTATTTTTAGTAGAGACAGGGTTTCACTGTGTTAGCCAGGATAGTCTCCATCTCCTGACCTCGTGATCTGCCCACCTCAGCCTCCCAAAGTGTTGGGATTACAGGCGGGGGCCACCACGCCTGGCCAGCAGTCTCAGAGACTTTTAATTCTGCCTCTTAATCTCAACGGTCATCTTCCAACTCGAACATTCCCTCACTGCACTTGCCTTGTAATCTTAGGAGGACCTCAGTACTTCCATTCCTTCTCTTTCCTGACTGCCCACACTGGAAATCTAACCCTGTCAGTGCTCTAGAGTCCTCCTCTGATCTTATTTCACCATTCTGGAGCAATCTCAAAACTGAACATGGGTACCACCAAATAGGATCTCCAGGCCCAGCCAGCTTCTCAGCCTGATGTGCTCTTCAAAGCTTCTGCCTGTCCTAAATGAGCTTCTCCTGCCACTCTCCTTAGCAATGCTGAAAGGCTGTCTGTTCCCCCAAGCACCCTACTCACTTCTCACCCCTCAACTTTAGAAGATACAGGTCTTCATAGAGAAAAACATAAGATCATCAGGTTAGGTACGATTGTCTTTACCCTTTTAACCTTTATCTAGAATCTCTTCATAGCCACAGCCGTCTTGACTACCCTTCTTCTAGTATTTAATGACAAGGTCTCCATCTTTTCTTTCACAATGCCTGTGGCTCCCTGTGACTCCTTCCCTCCAGCCTCCTTAACAAGCCTGCCTGTATCAGTCCCCCTCTTTCTGTTCCATTCGTGCTGAGCATCCCTAATCTGAAAATCTAAAATAAAAAATACTGCAGAATTGAAAACTTTTTGAGTGCTGAGATGTGCCACAAGTGGAAAATTCCACACATAGGTGCTTAATACAAACCTTATTTCATGAATGGAATTATTTAAACTATTATATAAAGTTACCTTCAGGTTTTGTGTATATGTAACATAAATAAATTTTGTGTTTAGACTTTGTCTAAGCTCTAACTGGTATATCTCCAAGATGTCTCGTTATGTATTTGCAAATATTCCAAAATCTCAGAAAAGTCTGAAGCCTGAAACACTTCTGGTCCCAGGCATTTAGAATGAGAGTTACCCAGGCTGTAACTATTTCCTTCTCTAATTATAGATTCCCCTTAGTCAAGTCTGAAACATGCTTAATTCTTTCCAATTCCAAAAACAAAAATAAAACATAACTTCTTTTTAACTTTGGTATCCCTTTATCTCCCTATCTTTCTCCTCTTCTCTCACAAGCTTCTTGAAATGTCAGTGTATATTTTCCCCTTTTCATTTCACTTTAATCCAAGTTTGAGGGGTTTCCCCCTCTAGACTTTTATTTGCATTTTTTTCTTTGTTTTGTTTTAGAGTTGGGAAAGAATATGAAAGAGTAAAGAAAAGTTGACTTTGAAACTACCTGCTGCTGCAGAAAAAACATATATCTGATTTTAAATATCCTTGAGGTCTACTCAAATGTTTTGAAGCTGAAAGTCTGTGAAATAGACACAATGCTTTCAAACTATGCTGTCTATATCAATATCAGAGTGTATTGGTTTCCCAGGGCTGTCCTGACAAATCAGCACAAACTCGGTGGTCTAAAACAACTGAAATGTATTATTTCAAAGTCCTGCTGTGCAGAAGTCCAAAATCAAGGTGTCTGGAAGATGGCATTCACACTGGATACTCAAGGAGAAAAGCTGTTCCTTGCCTTTTCCAACTTCTGCCTACTGTCAGCATTCATTGTGGTGGCGTCACTCTAATTTCTTGCCTCTACCTTCACAGGACATTCTCTCCCTGTCTTCTCTTATTCTGTCTCTCCCTCTCTCTCTCTCTCTCTCTCTTTTTTTTTTTTTAATGAAGGCTGGCTCTGTCACCTAGGCTGGAGTGAAGTGGCACAATCTTGGCTCACTGCAGCCTCCATCTCCTGGGTTCAAGCCATTCTCCTGCCTCTCAAATAGCTGGGACTATGGTCACCCACCACCAAGCCTGGCAAATTCTTGTATTTTTAGTAGAGAAGGGGTTTCACCATGTTGGCCAGGCTAGTCTCGAACTCCTGAACTCAAATGATCCACCTGCCTGGGCCTCACAAAGTGCTGGGATTACAGACGTGAGCCACCCAGTTGGGCCCCTATTCTGTCTTTTATAAGGATGTTTGTCACTGGACTTAGGGCCCACCTGGACATCCTGGTTGTGCTTATCTCAAGATCTTTCACTGAGTTGTAGTTACAGGAAATTTTCCATATAATTCACAGGGCCCAGGTATTAGGACTTGGACGTAGCATTTTAGGGGCCACCATTAAACTTACTGCATGAAGGATGGGCTAATAAAATGTGGCGGTAAAATATTAAAATTTCATTTTAAAAATGCAAATACAGGTGCACTTAAAAGTGCAAATCTGAGGATACAGGCACACTTTGTTTTATTGTGCTTCACTTTATTGCACTTCACAGATACTGCAGTTTTTACGAATTAGAGGTTTGTGGCAACCCTGTGTTGTGCAAGTTTCCAACAACGTGTGCTCCCTTGGTGTCTCCGCATCACATTTTGGCTTATCTTGCAATAGTTCAGGTTTTTTCATTATTATTACATCTGTTCTGGTGATCTGTGACCAGTGATCTTTGGTGTTACTATTGTCATCATTTTGAGGCTCCACAAACCACACCCACATAAGATGGTAAATTTAACTGATAAATGTTGTGTGTGTCCTGACTACTCCACTCTTTCTCCCTCTCCTCAGAGCTCCCTCTTCCCTGAGACACACCAATATTGAAATTAGGCTAATTCATGACCCTACAATAGCCTCTAAGTGTTCAAGTGAAAGAAAGAGTTGCACATCTCTCACTTTAAATCAAAAGCTAGAAACAATTAAGTTTAGTGAGGAAGGCATATTGAAAGCCAAGTTAAGCCAAGAGTTAGGCCTCTTTCACCAGATGATTAGCCAAGTTGTGAATGCAAAGGAAACATTCTTAGAGGAAATGAAAAGTGCTACTCTAGTGAATACATGAATGATAAAAAAGTGAAAAAGACTTATTGCCAATATAGAAAAAGTTTAAGTGGTCTGGATAGAAGATCAGATCAACTGCCACAAGCCTAATTCGGAATAAAGCCCTAACCCTCTTCAGTTCTATGAAGGCTGAGAGAGGTGAGGAAGTTGTAGAAGAAAAGTTTAAAACTAGCAGAGGTTGACTCATGAGGTTTAAGGAAAGTAGCGGTCTCTGCAACATACACATGCAAAGTGAAGCAACAGGTGCTGGTATAGAAGCTACAGCAAGTTACCCAGAAAATCTAGCTAAGATCTTTGATGAAGGTGGCTACACTAAACTAGCGATTTTCAATGTAAACAAAACATTCTTATATCGAACGAAAATGCCACGTAGGGCTTTCATAGAAAAAGAGAAATCATTCCTGGTTTCCAAATTTCAAAGGACAAGCTGACTCTGTTGTTAGGAGCTAAGGCAGCTGGTGACTCTCAGTTGAAGCTAGTCATTTACCATTCTGAATATTTCAAGGCCCTTAAGAATTATGTTAAATCTACTCTGCCTGTGCCCACCAAATAGAGCAGTAAAGCCTGGATGATAGCACATCTGTTTACGGCATAGTTTACTGAATATTTAAAGCTCTCTATTGAGACCTACTGCTTAGAAAAAAAGATTCAAAATATTACTCTTCAGTGACACTGCACCTAAGAGCTCTGAAGGAGATGTACAAAGAGATTAATGTTGTTTTCATGCCTACTATTACAATATCCATTGTGAAGCCCATAGATTAAGAAGTAATTTCGACTTACAGGTCTTATTATTTAAGAAATATATTTCAAAGGACTATAGCTATGGCTGTATCTGTGGCCATAACTGACACAGATAGCGATTTCTCTGATGGATTTGGGCAAAGTCAACAGCCTTCTACAAATAATTCATCATTCTAGACACCATTAATAACTTGTGATTCATGAGAGGAGGTGAAAATATCAACATTAACAGTAGTTTGGAAGAAGTTGGTTCCAGCCCTATTGGATGACTTTGAGGAGTTCAAAACTTCCGTGGAGTAGGTAACTGCAGATGTGGTGGAAATAGCAAGAGAACTAGAATTAGAAGGAAAGCCTGGCTGGACCAATGGTTCACACCTGTAATCCCAGTGCTTTGGGAGACGGAGGTGGGAGGATTCTTGAGGCAAGGAGTTTAAAACCAACCTAGGCAACACAGGAAAACCCTGTGTCTACAATAAATAAATAAAAATTAGCTAAGCATGTTGCTGTGCACCTGCAGTCCCAGCTACTTGGGAGGCTGAGGCGGAAGGGTCATTTGAGATTTGAGCCCAGGATTTTGTGATTGCAGTGAGCTATATACCACCATAGAGACACTACTCCAGCCTGGGTGATGAAGGGAGACCCCGTTTCTTTAAAAAAAAAAAAAAGATGGAGGATGGGGTTTGAAGATGTGACTGAATTGCTGAAATCTCATGATAAAACCTGAACAGAGAGGACTTGTTTCCTTCGGCTGAGCAAAGAAAATGCTTTCTTGACATGAATTCTGCTCCTGGTGAAGATGCTAGGAATTTTGTTGAAATGACAACAATTTAGAATATTACACACACTTAGTTGATAAGGCTGTGTCAGAATTTGAGAGGATTAACTCAATTTTGAAGGAAGTTCTACCATGGGTAAAATACTATCAAACAGCATTGCATGCTAGAGAGAAATCTTTTGTGAAAGGGTCCATCAATGAGGCAATCTTCATTGTTGTCTTATTTTAGAAGTTACCACAGCCACCTCAGTCTTCAGCAACCACCATACTGATCAATTAGCAGCCATCAACAAGGCAAGCCCCTTCACCAGCAAAAAGATTATGGCTCACTGAAGGCTCAGATGATCATTAGCAGTTTTTAGCAATGAAGTATTTTTAAGTTAAGGTATATTCATTGTTTAGTAGACACATGCTATTACACAACTAGTAGACTATAATATAGTGTAAAATAACTTTTATATACATTGGGAAATAAATAATTCATATGACTCAGTTTATCATGATATTCCTTTTATTGCAGTGATCAGGAAGCAAGCTGGAAATATCTCTGAGGTATGCATGTATAACCATTAAATGTGAATTGCAATTCAAACATTATTTGAATTCAAAGGATAAAGAGCTAAAATTGAGAGAAGAAGCTGTGTATTTAGGAGTACTCAATATGCCAATTCTAAGCTGTGCTGTATCGATTTCCTATTTTGGCATGCTTTTTCTGTTATGAATATTTGCTATTGTATGGCTCCTTGGTATCAGTTTCCTCTATTTTATCCCATTTGGTAACAGCATTGAGAATTTCTTCTCTTAGTCACTAAATTTTTGTGATCCTACTACATATATGAAGCAGGCTTTCCTTGGCCAAAGTGATTGGTTCAGGGATAAACATATGACCCAATCTCAGTGAATGAGATTTTTGCCAGGATATCTGAGAGAGGCAGGGAAATTTCTCCTCCTTATTTGAACCTGAGATAATCTG
Source organism: Plecturocebus donacophilus (assembly GCA_004027715.1). Taxonomy (NCBI): domain Eukaryota; kingdom Metazoa; phylum Chordata; class Mammalia; order Primates; family Pitheciidae; genus Plecturocebus; species Plecturocebus donacophilus. Next base: position 13,102 of record PVKP010038160.1, read on the forward strand.
AGGTTGAAATCAGTACAATGGGGAGCAGAACAAAGCCTGCCAGCATCATTTGAGCCTCTGTGGTAAGTCATTTTTGAAGCACACACTTTTGTTATATAAGCCCACAGATTCCCTTTGTTGCTTAAGCAAATTGACGTTGGATTTCTGTTACTTGCAATCAAAAGACTCCTACTTGATATACTATTCTTTCCAAATACAACAAATGTATACTAAGCATTTCAGATATTTTAAGAATAATTTTGTACAGTTAAATGGTTTTTGGTATATTCACAGAGTTGTATGCTAATTCTAGTACACTTTCATCATCGCGAAATGAGTCCCTATACTCACTAACATTCACTCCCCATTCTGCTCTGCACCCAGATCCCGACGACCACTCTCTGTCTCCATGGACTTGCCTAGCCTAGACACTTCATATAAATAGAATCAATCACTGTGTGGTCTTTTGTGTCTGGCTTCTTCACTTGGCATAATACCTTCAAGTTTCCTCTATGTATCACGTATCAGTACTTTATTCCTGTTATTACTGAAAAATATTTTATTGTGTGGATACAGTACATTTTGTTTATCCATTCCTCAGCTGATGGACATTGAAGTGATTTCCACTTTTCAGCTATTATAAATAATGCTGTTATGAATATTCGTATACATGTTTTTGTGTGGACGTATGTTTTCATTTCTGTTAGGTGTATAACTAGAGGTGGAATTTCTAAGTCATACGGTAATTCTACGTTTCACCTTTGAAAGAACTGCCAAACACATCTTAAAACTGGCTGTACCATTCTACAATTATGCCAGGAATATATGAGGCCTCTGGTTTTTCAACATCCTTACCAAACATTAGTTATTATATCTCTTTTGGATTAAAGTCATCTTAGAGTATGTGAACTGGTGTCTCATTGTGGTTGTATCTGCATTTTCTTAATGACTAAGGCTGTAGAATATCTTTACATGTTCATTTTGGCCACTTATATGTCTTTTGGAGAAGTGACTATTTAAATTTTTTGCCCATTAAAAAACATTTATCGGGGGCAGGGCTCAAAAAGAAAAAAACATTTATCATTTTGTTTTTGATTTGCAAGAGTTCTTCATACATTCTGGATATGAGTCTATTAGCAGACATATAATAGGCAAATATTTTTTCTCAATCTGTGGGTTTCCCTTTCACTTTTTTTGGTGGTGTCCCTTGAAGTATGAAAGTTTTTAATTTTGAGGAAGACCCATATATGTACATTTTTTCCTTTTGTTGCTTGTGCTTTTGGTGTCATATCTAAGAAAGCATTCAAAGCCCAATTCCAGGTCATAAAAATGTATTCATTTGTTTTCTTTCAAGAGTTTTAATGTCTTAGCTCTTACATTTATAATTACAGTCTACTTTGAGTATGGTGCAAGGAAGGAGTTCAAGTTCATTATTTTGCATGTTTATATCTAGTTACTCTGGCATCATTTTTTGAAAAGACTATTATTTCCCCATTGAATTGTCTTGGCACTTTCTTGAAGAGTAATTGATTATAGATATACAGATTTCTGGGCTTTCAATTCTATCCCATTGATGCTAATATTACACCGTCTTGATCACTGTTGCTTTCTGGTAAGTATTAAAACTAGGCCATGCAAGTCCATCAACTTTGCTCTTTCAAAAGTTGTTTCAGCTACTCAAGTTTCCTTGAATTTTTATAGAAATTTTAGAATCAGCTTGTCAACTTCTGCAAAAAGATTTTTTTTTTGAAATTTTATTATAGAAGGCAGATGGCATTTTGATTTAGATTATATTGAATCTGTAGGTCAACTTGGGGAATATTGCCATTTTAACAACATTAAATTTTCTGATCCGTGAACATGAGTCATGTATTTCCATTTATTTAGGTTTTTGAAATTTCTTTCAACAATATTTTGTATTTTTCAGTCAACAAGTCTTTCTCATGTTTTGTTAACTGCATTTCTAATTATTTTATCCTTTTTGATGCTATTATAAATAGAATTGTTTCCTTAATTTTATTTTTGATTGTTCATTGCTAATGTGTAGAAATCCAATTGATTTTTGTATATTGATCTTTCATTCTGAAAGCTTGATGAACCCAGTAGTTATGTTTTCTTGTGAATTCCTTAGGCTTTTTCAATATTCAAGATGATGTGATCTGAAAATAGAGAGAATTTTGCTTTTTCCAACATGAATGTATTTTATTTATTTTTCTTGCCTAACTTCTCTGACCAGAGCCTCTGGTACAATGTTGAATGTAATTGATAATAATAGACATCTTTTTTGGTATCTGATCTCAGGGAAAATATTTCATGTTTTACCATTAAATATAATGGTAGCTCTGGAATTTTGTATATGACTTTTATTTGATTAAGGAAGTTCCCTTTTAGTCTTAACTTGTTGTGTGTTTTATCATGAAAGGGTGTTGAATTTTGCAACAAGTAATCATGTGCTTTTTGTCCTTTAACCTATTAATAGGATTTATTATACGGATTGATTTTCCTATATTAAATCAACCTTGCATTCCTGGGATAAATCCTATTTAGTTAAGATGCATAATCCTCACTAAAATGCTAGGAAAATAAACACTATAATGTATAAACAGGATTATGCATTATAGTGTTTATTTTCCTAGCATTTTAGTGAGGATTCTTTTAGTTTATATTTATAAAGAAAATTGATCTTTTACTTTCTTGTGTGGTATCTTTGTCTGGATTTGGTATCAGGACAATCTTAGCTGTGTATCATGAGTTAGGAAGCATTTCCTCATTCTCTCTTTTGAGTGTGTGAAGGGTTGATGTTAATTTATCTTTACATGTTTGATAGAATTTACCAGTAAAGCCACATAGGTTTGGGTTTTTAATGGGAAGTTTTAAAATTATTAATTCTATTTGTTTTCTTGTCATAGGTCTATTCAGATTTTCTATTTTCTTTTGAGTCAGTTTTGGAAGTTTATGTTTTTCTAGAAATGTGTCCATTTTATCAAGGTTATCTTATTTTTTTGGCATACTACTGATAGTAGTATAGTGCTATTTATTTCTGTTAGTGTGGAAGTGATGTTCACTCTTTATCTTTCATTACTGATTTTTGTATTTGAGTGATCTCTTTACCTTGCCTCCCTCCCTCCCTTCTTTCTTTCTTTCTTTCTTTCTTTCTTTCTTTCTTTCTTTCTTTCTTTCTTTCTTTCTTTCTTTCTTTCTTTCTTTCTTTCTTTCTTCTTTCTTCTTTCTTTCTGGCTAGCTAAAGGTGTGTCAAGTTTTAAAATCTTTTCAAATAAATTACTTTCTCTGTTATTTCCATTTTCTATTTCATGCATTTGTTCTCAAATTTCTATTATTCCTTCCTTCTACTCATTTTATATTTCATTCATTCTTTTTCTAGATTTTCAAGGTAAAAGGTTCGTATGTTGACTTCAGATATTTGTTCTTTATTGCTTTAGCTACATTCTGTAAATTTTGTCATGTGTTATATCTGTTTTCAGTTAAATTATTTCCTTTGCACTTTTTCTTTGACCCTATATTAGTTTGCCAGGGCTATCACAACAAAATACCACATATTGGGTGGCTTGAACAGCAGAATTTTAATTTTTCACAGTTCTGGAGCCTAGAAGCCCAAGGTCAAGGTGCTCTCAATGATTTCTGCTGAGAGAATGTCTTCCTGACTACTTGCAGACGTGACCTCCTCTTTGTGTTCATGTGGAAAGAGAGAGAGAGTTCTGTTGTCTCTTCCTCTTTTATAAATACTCCAGTCATATCAGATTAAGGTCTCACTTTTATGACCTCAATTAACTTTAATTATCTCCTGGAAAATTATTTTTTCCAAATACAGCTACTTTGGGTGTTGGAGCTATAACACATAAAATTTTGGGAACAGAATTGGGTCCATAAAAAGACTTACTGGTTATTTAAAATGTGTTATTTAATTTCCATTTATTTGTGACTTTCTGAAATTTCCTTATTTTTCTGAACACTTTTAAATTTACTGAAGCTTATTTTATGGACTAATAAATATTTTATCCTGGAGAATGTTCTATATGCACTTGGAAGATTGTGTATTATGCTGTTGTTAGGTGAAGTGTTTTATAGATGAATTGGTTTACGCTATTGTTGAAGTGTTATATTTTCTTAATTGTCTTCTGCCTAGCTGTTCAATCTATTACTAAAAGTGGAGTATTGAACTCTATCCATTATCATTGCATTGTCAATTTCTCCCTTCATTTCTGACAGATTTTGCTTCATTTTGGGCTCCGTTGTTCGGTGTATATATGTTTGTAATTGCTATTTCTTCCTGCTTAATTAATCTTTATTATTGTTATAAAATATCTTTCATTGTCTCTAGTAGCAACTTTTATCTTAAATTCTATTTTTGTCATATGAACATAGCCAGTCCAGTTTTCTTTTGGTCACTGACTGCCTGGTATATAATTTCTACCTTTTTACTCTGAAACTATCTGTGTCTTTGAATTTGAAGTGTTTACCTGTAGGCACCATATAGTTATATAATTTCTTTAAAACATGCATTTTGTCACTTTCTTGTTATTAAGTATTTAGTTTATTTACATTAAATCTACTATTAAGATAAAATTTGTACCTGTCATTTTGCTATTTGTATTCTGAATGTCCTGTGTGCTTTTGTTCCTTTATTTCTCCATCACTCCTTTTTTTGTGTTAAATAGATATTTTCTAATGTGCAATTTTAATTTCTTTGTTTTTTTTAGCATTTATTTTTTAGTTATTTTCTTGGATGTTCTGTGGATTATAATTAACATCTTTAGATATAAAAATCTAGAACATCATCTTAATTTTAATAGTACACAAAAATCAATCTCTTTTATAGTTACAACCTCCCCCTTATGCTGTTGTTGTCATAATGACATCTTTGTGTATTATGTGTTCCTCAACAGATTTGTATCATTTTATATAGTGTTTTTATCAGATAGTAGAAAAAGGAGTTACAAATAAAAAATACATTTATACACTGTTTTAGATTTACCTTATGAAGTTACCTTTACAAGTGCTACAAGTGCTCTTTATTTCTTTTTCTTGACTTTGGTCACTATGTAATGTCTTTTTTTTTTTTTTCAGTCTGAAGGACTCTAGTATTTCTGCTAGTAATGAATTCACTGTTTTTGTATATCTGGGATTGTCTTAATTGTTCCTCTATTTCTGAAGGATTGTTTTTCTGAATACTGAAATCTTGGTTCACAGTCCCTTCCTTTCAATAATTTGAGTATATCATCTCACTGCCTTCTGACCCTTGTGATTTCTGACAAAAAGTCAGTTGTTTATCTTACTGAAGGTCGATTGTACATGGTAAGTCACTTTTTTCTTGCTTTTTCAAGTTTCTTTGTTTTTGTCTTTCAACAGTTTGACTATGATAGGTCTAGTTTTGGAGCTCTTTGATTTTATCTTACTTGAAGTTTGTTGAGAATTCCAATTTCAGGTATATAAATTATGTTTTCATTGAATTTGAGAAAATTTTGACCATTACACTCCTTTCTTCCTCTCATCTCCTTTCACTACTCTTATTATGTGTATGTTGATGGCGTCCCTCAGGTCTTTGAGGCTCTGTTAATTCCAAGTTCACCAGTTCTTCATTCTGCCAAATCAAACTTGCTGTTTAGCTTCTTTATTAATTTTTAAATTTCACTGACCTTTCAACTTCAAAATCTCTATTTAGTTGTCTCTGTATGCATGTGTATGTATGTATGTGTGTATTTAAAAATGTTTTCTATCTCTTTATTGGTATTCTTTATTTGGTAAGACATTGCTCTCATACTTTGCTTTAGTTTTTTAGAATGGTTTCCTTTAGTTCTTTAAATATACTTACAGTAGCTGATTTAAAGTCTTTGTCTAGTAGTCACCAATCATGGCTCCCTCAGAAACTATTTCTGTTGAATGCCTTTTCCCTGTATGTGGGTGATACTTTCCTATTTCCTTGCATGTCTCATCATTTTTGTTGAAAACTAAAAATTTTAAACAATAGAATGTGGTAACTTTGGAAATTGGGCTCCCATCCTCTCTGAATTATGTTATTCTTTATGTTTTTTGTTATTCTCTTTGCTTGGTGTTTCTCTTGCATTATCTCTGTAAATTCTATATTTTTGTTGTACATGCCTATTGAAGTCTATATTGGTTAGTTTAATGGTCAGCTAGTAATTAGACAAAGTAATCCCTAAATACGTTTAATCAATTAATCTTTCAGCTTTTGTTGTGTGTTAGGGGATGGATTCTGTGCTTTGGTAGTTCACTACTCTGCCTTAGCCTTCACCAGTTGCTTGTACAGAGCCACAGTGTCAGCCAGAAATGAGAAATCAGGGCCTTCTCAAGCCGGCATATGCATAACTCTGTACATGAGTGTGGCATTTAATTCTAGAACTCATCAGAACTTTTTAATCCCCCCTATAAAGATCTAATTCCCCAGAATTTCTTCTGAAGCTTTTTTTTTCCTCTTTGCCTCATCTTATAAGAGGTCTCATGTTAAAAAATTGTCAATGATTCTTTTTTTCAAAAAACACTCTGGGGATAGGGCTGTTAGTACTGAGCCAGGTAAAATAAAAATAAGACCCGTGAATGGGGCTTTTCAAGAAAACCACCAGATAGGTCAAATAGGGACAATTGTCTAAGTATGGGCTTTGGAGGCAGCTCCAAGCCCATTATACTCCTTTTTTTTCAGCAGTGGCTGCTAGATCACTGGTTTTCACAGCCACCGTGACTGGGAAGCTGTTTGTCTTCAAGACTACCACAATGCTAGCGAGAGGGGATGAAAACAGGGCGGATTTAAACACCATCAGTTTCACTGTTCATACCAAGATTCAGCCATTTTCCTGAATAAATACTCCTTGGGTTGTTGCAAGCCTTTGGTTAATTTCCAGAGTTTAAAAAAATTGACTTTCATCATTTTGGAAGTGTTCTCATTCCTTTTATGGAGGAGCATATTTTCAGAGGTCCTTAACCCACCATTTCAGAAGTGTTTTCTGAACTCATCTACTCTTCATTGCAGAGGATCACATTGGGTGTTGTTATTTTCCAGTTTACTTATGTATAGAAGCTGGTAATGGACTCTACCTTCAAATAAACCCTTTTAAATCAACTCCTGCCCCTTTTCCATCTGATTCTGATATAATGGCAAGCCTTCTTCTTTATTTTCTTCTCCTTCCCATGTTGGGACACTCTATTTTTCACTTAAATGTTCCTGAAAACTGAAGGTCCATCTTGACTTAACCAAATTATGCCTTCTTAAACCAATAGTCCACAGAATGGAGACACACAATTCCTGGCTGGCATTCTGCACAATCATTGCTATCATTGTAAGACCTAGATAATATGACAAGGGTGTCATCTTTGTTTTAAAACTTTGTGCATTAATATGGGTAATAAGAATAAAAACAAAAACTAAATTTCTATAGCAACTTAATTCTAGGTAGTGGCACCCTGTTGCTTGCCAGTCTCTAGCCTCTTGATCAAGTTACACTGTTAGCTTTAGATTGTTTATAGCATATCATAATAATTGTAATAATAAACTCTCGGGGGGATCCAAGATGGCAGATTAGGAGCAGCCCAGGATTGCAGCTCCCAGTGAAAGTGCAGAGACTGCGGCAGGTGATCCCCAGGAAGCAGGGCCTGGAGTGGACCTCAGCAGTCCTACAGCAGAGAGGCCAGACTGTTAGAAGGAAAACTAAGAAACAGAAATAACTTCATCATCAACAAACTAGACGTCCACTCAGAGGCCCAGTCTGAAAGTCAGCAACTACAGAGATGACAGGAGGATAAATACACAAAGATGGGAAGAAACCAGCGCAAAAAGGAAGAAAACAACTGAAACCAGAACACTTCTCCTCCAACAAGGGATCACAACTCCTCCCCAGCAAGGGAACAAGGCTGGATGGAGACGGAGTGTGATGAAATGACTGAATCAGGCTTCAGAAGGTGGGTAATAAGAAACTTCTGTGAGCTAAAAGAACATGTTCTAACCCAATGCAAAGAAACTAAGAACCTTGAAAAAAGATTTGAAGAAATGCTAATGAGAATGG